>JANZXV010000003.1:19696608-19707351 GCA_027576455.1 Erythroxylum roigii
TAAAATTAAATAGTTATTAAATAAATCAGATTTAATATTTTTCCCAATTATTAATTATTCAATTAGAATAATAATTCCATTAAAATTCAATTTTAAAATCATATTCAGATTCAAATAAAATTTCAAATTTAATTTTAATAATTCTCACTATTCTGAATAATTTTGTTTAATTATATGTCAATTAAATTTAATTATATAAAATTTAAATTTTATTAAAATAAGCTTATTTTAATATATTTAAAAATAAATTTAAATATATTATCATCGCAGATTGTCATGATTCCTACGACGCCTAATTGACGTCGCAGAAAGTCATGCTTTCGACGACGTCTAACAGACGTCGCAGAAAGTCATTCATTGTACGACATCTAGAAAGCATGACTTGCTACGACGTCTAACAGACGTCCCAGAAAGTCATGCTTTCTACAACGTCTAACAGACGTCGCAAAAAGCTATGTTGTTTCCACGATGTTTAATTCAAACGACGCTCATTCGCTTACGCTTTTACGACGTTTCTCCAAACGTCGACAAATCACCTAGGCTTCCTCGATGTTTTCTACAAAACGTCGATAAAAACGTTTCCTTACTTCCCCTTCAACGACGTTTGGTGCGACGTTTTTACAAACATCACAAAACATGTTCAACGACGTTTTTCTTACATTTGCGACGTTTTTAAAACGTCGCAAATTGGGTATTTTTCTTGTAGTGTTCGTCGGTATTTGCCATTAGTAAAAACCTATTTTCTTTTGGTGATATTAATTAAAATATAATAAGTTTAATTAAATATTAATAAATATTGTATAAGAGAAAATTTTTTGTTTAACTCATAAAATTAATAGATGTCTTATTTTTATTTAATATTTAATTATTATCTTTATTAAAAATATAATTAAATTAGATTAACTGTTAAATAGATTTAGCTTTTTATTTAAAAATAAAAATTAAAAACAGAAAACAAAATTTAAGAATCACAATAAAAGAACTGATTTAGAACGTAACACCCTTAATTAAATTATGTTAAATCATCTTAAATATATTATTAAAGAAGTTGTCGATCTAGAGGATATAGCTAAAGATTTTCTTTTTTTTTTTAATTTTTTTGGTAGTTTGGAGAGAATGAATTCCTCCAACTAATCTAACGTCGTGCTAGAGAAGCAAATCAAGACGTGGCACGATTAAGTTACGATGCTGGCATGCACTTACTTGTCTCTTTTTGTGAATGCCCTTCAATTCCGAGTGCAGGTAAGATTCGATTTGGCGAACTTTACGTGTTTTACTAAGGCAGTCGACACACGTCCTATGGTCCCTCCCTTCAAATGATTATAATCATTGCAGAAGAACACTGAATGCAGAAGTAGTCATGATGGATTAAGACTGTGAGAGGTAGGGATAGAACTAAATTTGTAAGTAGTAGGGAAGAGGCTGTAACATGACTCACTCTCGTCGGCTCGATCCCTTTATTTTTAGTTGGTAATAAAATGGTAAGGATGCAAGTCAAACAAGCAACCAAAAATCAAAATTCTCGGTCATGTTGGGCAGGTTCATGGCCTTTTAACTCTTTTACTGTTTGGACTCGTCGTCAAGTAATCACGAACTTAGAGGCAACAAAAGTCCAAAAGTTGGAATAGAAGTCATGGAGGCAAAATTGATTGCGATTACTCTAGCTTCTGGCCAAGGAATTAACTAAAACCCTTTGCTTTCAGAAGTAACTATATAAAAAATAAAACATAATATTTTAAATAAACTAAGTCTGCTAAATCAGATTAATATTTTTCGATTTTGAGTTGCACGCTAATTAAGAGTGCTAATATTTTTTGCATCATTGTTTGGCATGTAGAACTTGCCTTTCCTTTCCTTGCAGTCTATGTGCAGGTAGTAACCAATATCATCATCATTTTTATTTATTTAACTAATAAATTTATTGATTGTTAATAAATATGACCAAAGCCATTTAGTTGGTGTGGGTAGCGCATACCCTCATCGCTTAACTAAGAGGTCCTGGTTCAATCCCTGCCTTTGAAAATGCAGCAAACTCCTGAGCCAGCGGCCGCCCCCAAAAGGGATGTATTAGCACCGTGAAGGGGGATTAGTCACGGGCATCGGCCCAGTAAACACCTCCTAGGAGACCAAAAAACAAATATATATGACTAAAGATTTTATGTAGGTAGCAGAACTTGTCACGTTTGTCTTTGAATGTAACAAAATAGTGTAATTTCACTAAGAAGAAGCCGCCCCCCAAATCCAATTAATTGCCAAAGCTCTTGGCTTCTCTATAAATAGCACAAGGAGAGATAGGGATGTTGGAAGCGAAATGGCATTAAAGAAAGCGAGACTGTTATTATTATTAACAATTCTAGGGGTTGTGCTTCTTGATGGGCTGCTCTTTTGTATGGCAAATCCGCATATTCGGTACTATGATTTTGTAGTAAGTGGCAAATTTTGCATTATATACTTCCCTTCTCTTCATTTTTAATTTGCTTTAGGTGTCCAATGTCTCAGACCAAAGGCTAGCTTCTTACTCCTTCCTGTTTGTTGTTTTCCCATAACCTACATAATCTCTCCTTTCTGTTCTAATATATAACTTAAATACGATAAAAACAATCACTAAATAAGAACAGAAAAATTTATGAACTCCAACCTGTTTTTTCTTTTTGTTAAATTAGCTAGGTATTATTTTGTTGACATGAGATAGGACAAATGTCAACATCTTATTTAATCTAATGTTGCAGTTACAAGAGACAAACTTTACAAGATTGTGCACTACAAAGAGTATGCTCACTGTGAATGGAAGCTTCCCTGGCCCAACATTAACAGTTCACAAGGGAGACACCATTTATGTGAATGTGCACAACCAAGGAACTTATGGTGTTACTCTTCACTGGTAATCTATTTCACTGCAATTTCCCCGTTAAGATAATTAAATGCTGTTTCAGTTATCTACATACCATTAAAATTGATAGCGTTAAGTATGTAACTAATACTCAATTTTCAAAATTTTAATATATACAGGCATGGAGTGAAGCAACCAAGGAATCCCTGGTCAGATGGTCCAGAGAACATCACACAGTGCCCTATTCAACCAGGGAAAAGCTTCACCTACAAAGTCATATTTTCAACAGAAGAAGGAACTTTGTGGTGGCACGCTCATAGTGATTGGACACGAGCCACAGTCCATGGCGCTATTGTCATTCTGCCCTCCATTGGAACTAATTTTCCCTATCCTACACCTTATGCTCAGCAAACTATTGTGATTGGTGTGGCTCTATTTCCTATACTCTTAGCCATTTTTTTATTTCAAGTTTGGAGAGATTAAAGCTCCAAAGCTCCTCTTTCCTCAACATGATATTTACTGACGTCTTATTAACAAGTTTAGCACTTATTTGATTCTATTTTTATTTTTTTTGTCTTTGATTTCTTTTTTAAATATAACAAAATATTATTTAAAATATTATTTAAAATTTTTAACACAGTTTGATTTCTTTTTTATTTAGATAATTTTATTAAAATTTTATTATTCATTAGAAGATAATTCATTTAATTAAAGTATTAAATTATTAAATTTTATTAAAAAAATTTATTGTAAAAGTAAAAATATTTTTGAAAAGGTTAAATTTTTAGTTATTAATATATATATATTGAAACCTAAGAATCTAAAAATTAAAATGTAGATAACTATTATTATGAAATTAAATTATTTTTAATTTTTATTCATTTAGTAATTCAGATTAATTATTATATGATATTAAAATAAAATTTGCTGTTTAACTAATAAAAATTAATTTTCTCTAAATATTTAGTGCTTTGTGATTGTTAACAAATAAAAATGCACCTAGGATTATTATTAATAACAACTAAATAATTTTTATTTTATCAAGAAAGACAATAAAAATAAAAAACAAAAACTAATAAAAATAAAAGTAAAACCAAACTCATTCCTTGATAATTTGGGTTTTTTGAATGTGGCCTGTTCCTCATAGGTGTCACAAGTAAAGTGCCTAGACTAAGTTATGCATATAAACGCTAACAGCGGGACAATTTGACCTCTTAACAGCATCATGGTTTAAGGGATCGGTGGAAGATATCATAACGTATGCTCTTGCAACTGGAGGAGAACCGAACACATCCAACGCTTTTACAATAAATGGTCAACCAGGAGACCTCTACCCTTGCTCCAATGGTTAGCATCTGTCTTTTTCTTTCATTTCTTTCAGTCACTGTATATCTTTGTAATGCTTGTCACATTAGCCAAGATTTTTACTAAGTGATATGGTAGATAGTCTAATACAATAAGGCTATCCATCCCAATATATACATAATTTAGATATGGGAAATATATTTTAACCTTACAGAATTGTTCTCTTTTCTTTTTATGTATTTTTCATGTGGGTTTTTTTGGACCACTTCAATCTGTTGATTTGGTGGAAAAATTCCATCCAATAATTTCACCAAAGATTAATGCATGCTTATTGTATATTCGAATATTTTAAAAAAATACTTTATATATGTTAACGTCTGTGTTCCATAGAAAAGCTAAACTAAGAAAAACTCAGCTAACTTTAAGGGTAACAATTTTTCGGCCATGGCCTGGTTAAATTTAGTTGTTTTGAATGAGCTGATCAATAAGCCTATCTCAGTCTCAAGCTTAGACTTAAGCTCAGACTGACTCGAGATTTAATTATTATAAGTAAAATAATATGATTTTACTTAAAAGAGTTGGACCTCGAGTAATCTTAAATTTAAGTACTCCATACCTAAATTTAATTAAAAAATAAAATTTTTTATATTTTTAATTTTGCCATCCCCTAACTTTATGTCATGTAATAAAAATAAATTATTTCTATTAAAAATGTAAAACTTTAACTGGACACAGAATATATGTGAATGAAAACAGGTTCCCATTTAAAGCATGTATTTAGGAAGATTGTGACGACAGCTAGCTAATATTTTTGGGAAATCTGCATGTTCTTTGCATTGCAGGAACTACGTATCATATGCTCGTAGAGTACGGAAAGACCTATCTCCTCCGGATCATTAATGCTGTGATGAACAGAGAGCAATTCTTTGGAATCGCAAACCACACCTTAACAGTAGTTGGACAAGACGGGGCATACATAAAACCAATAACTACAAGTTACATTATGGTATCTCCAGGCCAGACCATGGACCTCTTAGTCAAGGCAAACCAACCACCTAGCTACTATTACATGGCTTCTTCTCCATTCTCTGATAGTATTGCTCCATTTGACAACACCACCACCACAGCCATCCTCCAATACAATTCAAACTGCACGCGCCCACCATCGATTCCTTTCCCACACTTACCGGGTTTTACAGATGCTGCTGCAGCCAGAGCTTTCACTAGTCGCATTAAGAGCTTAGGTGGTGGTAGAAATCACCCTGTTAACGTCCCCAAAAATATTAACCAGCGTCTATATATTACCGTTTCTGTTAACGTACTGCCTTGCCCTGATGCCTCTTGTGCGGGACCAAATGGTGATAGACTTTCTGCAAGCATGAACAATATTAGTTTTGCAAGCAAACCCATGAGCATCCTCGAAGCATATTACAGGTATATTACCTTATTGCTCCTTTTTGTTTTTTTGGAAGAAAAGGATCAGAATCTTGTGACTTAATGGTAGAAGGGGTTAAAAGCCATATAGCACCAAAACAAAACAAAAAATGCATTCTAATGTGTAATAATAATGTATTTTAGTTTTGTCATCATTGATATGCATGCACCTGATAAAGGAACAATGACACCATTTTGCAGGAACCTGAGTGGAGTTTTTGACAAAGATTTCCCGGATAATCCGCCTTTCTATTTTAACTTCGCTGGAAACACAACCAGTGTTTCTGACTACACAGCAATAGGGACAAAGATTAAGATGTTAAATTATGATGATGAAGTTGAGATTGTGTTTCAGGGGACAAATCTGAGTGCTGCAGAGAACCATCCGATGCATATACATGGTTTTAGTTTCTACTTGGTTGGCACAGGCAAGGGGAATTTTAACAACGTTACTGATCCAAAGAATTATAATTTGATTGATCCACCATTAATCAACACTGTGGGTGTTCCTAAAAACGGATGGGCTGCCATCAGATTTCTTGCTGACAATCCTGGTATATTCTTCAGTAGTTCTTAATTACTAGATAAGCTCCAATTTTTACCCAACGTTTTTTCTGATCGAAAATTATAGAACTCTTACGTAATTAGATTTTGGTGACGGAAGATACTTTAAATATCATTTACCCTCATTTATAAGTTCATTACCCCACAAATTTTACGCCATTCTTTTTAAAATGACATGGATATTGATTCTTAACATTGCTCAGGGGTATGGTTCATCCATTGTCACTTGGATCGCCACATGAGCTGGGGAATGGACATGGTCCTCATTGTAAGGAATGGAAAAACTACGGCTAAACGTCTTCTCCACCCCCCCGCGCACATGCCTCCTTGTTCATAATCATTCTTGAATTCCGTCAACTTTACATCAGCAGATTCATCAATTATAATTCCAATTAGAGAACATTTCGCGTTGTAATTGTTTTCTGAGTGATGGTTAGCAAGAATGCTTATTTTGGTATGATTGAAGTTGTTTCTTTTCAAGATTAATAAACTTTTTCTATATGAAAAAATATTGAATGCAATGACATGCTATTTTTCCGGTTCATCTATGCATCGAGCTAATTGATTAATGTCTTATCTTTCCCTTTAGATTGACTGGGTTTTGATATGCAATTACTAACTATTTGGTTACACCTATTTTTGGTTAGCTAATTTTGTTTGTTTTAAAAATTCTCAAACTTCAATAGCCAAATTTAGAGTAAAGGCTAAACCACTCCTAACATATATAAATTTTAATAACATAAATTTAAATAAAATGAAATTATCAAATTAAAATTGATTGACAATTAAATTTAATTTGAAAACAAAAAATTTTTCAGTTAAATTTTTTGGATTCCATTTACAAAAACTATAAAGTATATTTATAACTACATATTTGAAATAAAATCTTTAATGGATCTACAGTTAAATTAAGAATTGAATAAGATTAAATAATAAGAAGGAAATTTTTTTCTAAAATTATATTTGATGGGAGAAAATTTTATTGAATTTCAATAAAATCAAAATTTTATAATAAGTTTTAATTTTTTTGTCTAATTACAAACGCATGATACCAAATTAATTTTATTCAATCTTAACTCATTCATTAAATAGGTTATTTATGTTGAAAAATAAAGCACGGAAAAAGGGAATATAGGAAATAAAGAAGAAATTAAAGGACACAAAAGATTTTCGTGGAAAACCCAAATAGGGTAAAAACCACGGAGAGAGAAAATTTTCACTATAATAAAATAAGGATTACAAATTTAACCCTCTAATTTGTTTAAGAGGAATATTTGTTTTGGTGTATTAAATGAGGAGGAGTGAGCCTTCTTTTATAGGCTTCACTCCTCTCTTTACTTTCTCATCCCGCCAATGTGGGATGAGCCTCCTAACAATTTATTCCATCTTTTTATTAAAGTTAAGCTGCTGACAAATGAAGCCTCTATAGGAAATTATCAAGTTTAATACTAAATTTCATCTTGACTTCCAAGCTTTTATAGATGACTAGTGTCGGGAATTTTATATATTGTGTTATACTTATAATTATAGAATATTGTATAACTCAATAATTTTTTTTGTTATCCATAAGGTTTAAAATATTCAAAAGGTTCCGTAGTAATGTTAGATTGAAAGAGGCGCTTTTCCTTTTAAGAATAGTTTTGATCTTATTAGGCTGGAACTCAGTCTAAAGAGTCCTATTTCTTTCGATGGCACAATTACAGGGTTGGATCTCTGAAATGGTGTGCCTGTGCCTGACATATGTTGGGCATTGGCATGAGGTCTTGTGAAATAGTCCAACCCTAGCGTAGCGCACGAAAACATCTCAGCTAGCATAGCGTACTCAGCTTGCTAACCCTATTGCAGTAGACAGTATACGTAACAAATAAACGCCAGGAGCAAAGCGAACAACAGAAGAGCCTTACTCGAATAGATGGATAGATGGCCTTTCTGATCTCATCTCGTAAAGCCTTCCCTTTCTTATATTAATTAGTCTAGTGCGCTTAGCACTTCCTGAACCCCTCACGCTGAGTTTGATTGTTCAACAATTGGGAGGGTTGGTCTTTCTTTCATCTTTCTAAAAGTGAGTTGTCTAATCAAATAAGGGTCAGACCGTTCTGGGTGTTTGAATTAATTTGTATTTTCCTAGCAACATGGTATTGGGGTTTCGTTAATTGGAATGCATTTTTTCCAAGTTGTTGGGAAAAGGAAATATATGAATAGGTATTATTATTTTTCTTATGATAGGTTATACCCCTGGTGACTGTTAATTTGGATACATTAGGTAGAATGAAATATTGTCTGACCGATGATTCTTCTATGTCTTGGCTTTGTATATCTTTTCATTAAGCTCACAGTCTAGGTAGTAAACTTTACGATGAGCTCATTGACAGAGTTGGCAGCATGACGTCTCAAATAATTACGGGATACTCTCTCTAGTTCTACATTCTAGTCATCTCTGATGGCTAAACCTGAACGTAACTTTCAAATCGTTATTAATAATATGTCATTATGTTCTTTCGATGAAGTTGATGAAAGTAGCCAAAGTTCGTACGGATACTACCCTATTCTCTTGTCTGTGGGGCTGACGTTAAAATAAAATGTTTAGAAGTACGCTAAAACAAATATTATACCAAAATTAGTATCAATTTTAATTTTGATACCGACATCAGTTAATCATTTAAACTAAATTTTAAATTATAAAATAGTTTTCTAATTAAATATTAATCTCCTTATTTAAGAGTTAGACATTAATTAAGTTCAAATGTCATGTTTGGCAAAACTACTTTTCACGTAAGGAAATAGGGCAAGATTATTTTTACGTTCTACTATGAGTTCTAGAAGATTATTTAAGTAAATAGATCAAAGTTCCACTGTGATACTAAACTTATGTACCATACATTAACATATTAAATTTTTATACGCTCAATTTAATAGTAAAGAAATAATCAATTTGTAATTTGCGTTTTGAACTCTGCAAATAAGGTGTGAGCACACGCATATAAGGTCTTTTCAAGTTTTGAATAGGAATCAAGAAGTTCTTTGGGACTATTCTGTTGGTTTATGCCCTACAGTCAACCACTTTGGTTCGTTGCAATCGGATCAGATCCGGTCCAGATTTTTCAACATATTCTTGGTTATAAACTGAAGTATCTAAATCTTGAAATTCAACCAACAAATAAAAGATCATAAAAATAGTTCTAAAATAAATAAATAAAAATAATAAAAATAAAAGTATTCCTAATATTTTAGTTTCCAATTTCCAAAAACTTGATTGCCATATATATCTTATCAAAACAATAATAAAGATTGCTAAAAAGGTACACCTATCTTTCCAACAATATAGTTTAATGAGTACGAGTTTCGATCCTACAAAGACTACAATTATAAGTACTAGCTATCTTTTTATTATCTAATTAAATAAAATAAATGATTGATTTTAAAAATATAATTAACTAAACTAAAAATTCAAGTCTAAATTAATTAACTATAGTAATAAACAAAAATAAAGCAATTGAAGATAAATAAGATACAGATAAGTATTCTCCTAGAATCTTCTTATATTTAGATTTATCTAGTTTCAATGACGAATCCTAATTTTTTAGATTGATAAAAGTTTCAAAAATATAATCATTTTTTTTCAAGATATACAAACCTATGCTTAAGCTGGTTGATTAAAATTTCTTTCTAATTAAAACTCTAGGAACTTATTGTATGACTTTCCTTGATAGATTATACTATAAGTAGAAAATTAATGTGGACGTACCCCTATTATTTCATATAATTCTAATTATTTTTGCCTTGATCTTTTCATACATATGATTTCTTAATCCCTATATAATGTAGCATATTTCAATTTAATTGTCATGTATAATTTCAAAAGATAACTTCTTTTATTAAATAAAAGAATGAATCCATCAATAGGTATGAGGTTTCATTCCATCTAAGTCTATCCCAACTTAGTTTATACTAAGAATAAGAAACCCAAAACAATTAAAAAAGAAAAGATACAAAGCATTTTCATGAATTCTTAAAATCTTGTTATTTCGTTTAATATTGATATAATCCCCTTTTTGTCTCCAGAGTGGCTTATTTCTTGTCCCAAGAGGCTCTAGTTCGAATCTTAATGATTTTTCTCTTCTTCCGCTTAATTCTCAAAGCTCTTTTTATTCTTTACAAAACCCTGAAAATTCAAAGACTTTTAGCCTTCTTCATAATTGAATAAAATCTTAATAAAAGCCTTCTTCGTAAAGGTCAGGGGTTCGATCATTGACTTCGAGTATGGAGCAGCCTTAAATCCTTGAGCCAGCTATCCCACCCTGTAAGATGCCTACAAACCAGCGAGGGAATTAGTCACTGGATCCGCCGGTGAACACCCTGATCTAAGACAAAAAAAAAAAGGCTTCTTCATAACATGGATACTTAGAAGTAAAGGTCTAAAGGTTATGAAATGTTCAGGTCGTGTTCTTACATGTGGTAAGTTCTTTATCAAGCACAGGGAACCTTTCAAATATAATTTTTTTTAAAATTACTTATATAATTAATTTTTTTTTTGAATCAAGATCTAATCGGGATTTGTACATTTTGTGATGCAAGCTAGAAATTGTAGTTGCTTTTTGTGTATTTCAGTT
>JANZXV010000003.1:19718097-19732626 GCA_027576455.1 Erythroxylum roigii
ACCTTCACAAATCAAATGTATCACAACATAAGCAAATACCTTATCAATTAGACTTAAGCTTAGCTTCTTAAAAACTACTTAGCAAACAAGTTACCTAACACGAATAATTACCATAACAAAAATCCTAACTTTTTTATTATCTAATTAAAGTTAGTTTCGGAAGTGTGCGACTTCATCAAGTAAAGGGCACAAAAGCAAACATATTATCAAGCTGTTCAAATGGCAATGAAAATGAATGGGCAAGTCAGTACTCCGCGGTGAGTTCAGCCACCACCTCTGGATCTCATTGTTGGGTTACAAATGCTATAGGAATGCTTAATAACTTTTATAATTATCAGCCAAATTCTGAAGTTCTAGTAGGGAAGAGACAGGTGGAAAACAAATGGGAAAACAGAAAACAACCTGTAACTAATTAACCAAATAAATTGCACCTGTGTACTTCACCTATGGGCGACCTGCGCGAGGGAATGGATGGTAAGGGCTGAAGTTCATTTGTCGAAGACCTCCATCATTGAACAACTTAATTTGAAAAGCAAAGGGAAAGTTAGAAACGTTAAAGGGGATTTTGGCATTGTTCATTTTCCTCTCATAAGCTTTATTATATGTCCGTTCTTTATTCCTAAAATAATGCATAAAATTACTGCTATATATAATATAATTAAAATTATAATACTTAATTGTTGTTGGTTATGATAAACCTTGCTAAATTTGGTTTGACTTAGCCCGACTCAGTCCAAATTAACCATGTTCTAATTCGTATTTAAATCTTTTGAATGTTTTCAAGTTGATCTTGGGTTATTGGGTCCATCCTAACCCAAAGTCTAAAATTTTAAAAGAAAATGAAATTATTTTTATTTTAAAAATTAAAAATACATTTCATCGGGTTTGGATAGGACTTGATTGTGCTTAGACTCAGGCCGAAAGTTTTTGGTTGAGCCTGAACTAAAAAATTCACACATAATAAATGATCAATTTAGGGTTATGTGTATTTATTAAATTATTTTTTATGTATCTTGGAGCAATTGTATCACTTGACTTAATTTTATTAAATAAAAATTGATGGTTATTTTAATTTTCTTAGACATATTCCAAATACTCATTAGTAAATAGAGAAATTTTATATGTTAAATATACATTAGTAAGTAACTATATAAATAAATATGTAACAATAATAAATACCCCTTATTAAATAAATGAGTGGAAATATAGTAACAATTTCAGATGTTGTATAGTGCAATCTTTTTTTCTAATTTTGTTACTTTTTTTATATGTAGCAATAATTAATATGTTGCCTTTTAATATTATTAAAGGCAATACTTAAAAAACCGTCGTCTTTTGTTAACTTTTAGCAATATATTTTTAAACTATTGTAAACATCTCTATATTTAAAGCACTTTCTGCCGTAGCAAAAACTAAAACAAAGATGATTAAACTATTTTCAAGTTATCTTTCAACTGTATAGTTTACATCTTACGGAAAGAAACAAATATGAAGAACTTCAGAAACATCGAGCAGAGCAACTCTCAAAGGTGTGCTGAAATGGATTAACGAGGGTATCATAGCCAGGAGTACGAACACTTGGATCAGTGACGGAATGGGCTACTTGAATAAATTTCTGGAACTATAAACCCATGGTAGTGTGGCTTACGCTGTATCTTAGGTTCTATGACCTTCTAGAAAAGGATCGTCCTCTAGTTTGGTTCCTTTCTTCCGGTTGTGCTTGTAGCCACGTTTTTTGCACTATTCTTGTATGGCTGCATAACCTTTTTTTTTTCCTGTTGCAGGACTTTTTCAATCAATTTACTTACTTTCTGAAAAAGAATTGAAAAAATATTAAAATTAAAATTTACACTTCAAAGAGTGAAACCAAAGTAGAGCTAAAATATGTTGAGCAGTTTAAATTCTGAGCCTGAAATTATTTATTTCGAACACTAAATTTAGTGTGGGATTAAACAGGTATTTCTATGGACCTAATTAACTTAAACTTAGACGTGTTAGTAAATATATAAAATCAATTATATTATCTTTCATGGACTTAAGCAATTTAAAATTAGACGTGTTAGTGAATATGTAAAATCTGTTAAGTTGAAAATAACATTGATATAGTTACGTACAAGGAATCTATACCGTAAAACCAATTTTAGACGCCAGCTAATTTGGCTATCGGCATTAAATTTGAGGCATCATCTGGTCCAGTTCCTTGAGAGAAACAATATTGGATTCTTCGACCGGAATGACATTGACGTTATTAGTACAGCGTATTCAAGTATTCATAATTTTGTTCTTTCCTTTGCTCGAGGACAAAAGCAATGCAGTCGATACGGTGTTTAGCATATAAAGATCGACCAGTCAAACCCATTATCTAGCACTCTTTCTTTCTCTCTCTCTCTCTCTCTTTTTTCTCTTTTAGGTTTAATGGTCAATATTACAATTTATCAAATTATCATCACTTGCTCCTCATTCAAAAAATAGTGAGTTGGTCTTTTATAAGTGCATACGTACTAAACATTACCAGCTTGCGGATTAACTGGCCTTAAGTAATTGCGATAGAACTATGAAGGAGTTAATATTAATAACCCAAGGATGAAATATGGAGTATAATGACATCCACATTTATTTCCATAATAGCAAAACGTGCACTCGATATGTGTAGGTTTTAGTAAGAGACGTTCTGTCTTATTTTATAATTTACGTGTGTACCTTTTTTTCATGTTTTGATATGAAAAGTCGACAAAAATATAAATTAATAGCGTTACAGTCGCAATTCAATTAAGAGCAAATGGCCAAGGGTATGAAGTTGACAACTAGAATTGATAGAGATGGTTCAACACGCCTGGACATGTTAATATTTGAATTGTCAAAATAGTGGAAGAAGAACAGAAGTGGGCAATCCTTACGCATTTCCATTTCTTCATGGAATTAATTGGAAGGTATAAGAATTTGTAAGGTAACCGCTACCACGTACGCCATTTTCGCCTGAAGTACTCCATATCAAACTGAATATTAATTTCAAATATATCAACTTCCCCTATCATTGACTAAGGAGAATAAATTAATATTCTTTCAATACTCCCCTATACTTCCTACGTATGGAATAATTCAATGGCCCTTGACAATCAAATATGGCACCTTGCTATGTGGTATAACACCATCTGAGTGGGCAACTGCAACCTTCGACAAAAGCTTGGGCAGTGTTTCTTTGTTCAAACTTTCTTTAAGTTGTTCTATGCATTGCATATAGCATCAAAGGAATAGTCCTATCTACCGTATATTTCTTTGAAAAATAATTTTATTAAAAGGAGGAGAAATAATTGCATACCAATTCGAAAATAGTTGAGGCAATTTGCTTGAAAATAAACAACCACATAAATTAGTCAAAATCAAACAACCATCAAAATCCTAGTAATACCTTTATCCTTTATAAGTAGGCTTGGCAAAAAAGATACGCCAGTTCAATCCAAACTGAAGTGAATAGGTTTAATTTAAGTTGACTGAGTTTCTGTTCAGACTTAGTTTTTTTTTCCTTTGAGTTTCAATTCAGGTTCGTATTCAACCTTCGTAATCCCACTGGATCGAAACCTAATGTTACATATACTTTTAACCCTAATTAGTATTCTATTCTTCAACTTAAATCCTTAATGTCATTCATCTTCTCTTAACTCCTAAGTCTGATTTCTCACTTTCTCGCTCCCCCTATTTTAAATTTTAGCTCCTTTCCACTTTACTCTATATTGAGCTTTTTTGTTGAAAATAATTTTAATTTTAGCAGTGTTACCAATAAATGAGAGTAAGGATGAGCTTATTAAAGCCTTGAAGGATTTGATTCTCATTCAAAAGCCTTAACTGAAACATTTAACTTTTGATATTTCCACTCTTTGTGTTATGGACTTCTAGAGTCTTCTAAGGCAATTTTTTCATGGGTTAAAGGAGTATGCATATGCAACGATAAAGAAATTAAAGGTTAGACGATTGATTTTGATAGGTTTTGCACTTATATTCTTCTTTTGAACCCAGCTTGATGTTCTTGCTTTTCAAGATTTTCACCTTTTTAAAAGGTTGAAAAGGTTTGAAAGATGAGATGTAAGGTTCAAAAGATGAGGCATGGTTGAACACATATACTAGAGATTGATAACTTCGTGTTGGAGCATGCATGTTGGAGTTTTGTCAGATTGATTAGACCTAATTAGGATCTAGGCTTTAAGATGTTTGAAACCTAATTAGGCTAGGGTTTGAGTGGCATAAGATAGGCCTGATCAGGTTTTAGGTTGGACTTAAGTTGCACATTAAGAGGGTCAGGTCGAGTGTCATCCCTATTTATAAGATCTTGGGAAGTTATTTTTTGATGATGTTAAACATTAATTTATTAAATAAAATTATCTTAAATTTGATTTAAAAGAGAATAAAATTACATTTCAAGTAAACATAATTGATTGTGAATTTAAATAAAATGAAGTATAAGAATTAAAATTTAAAGAAAATTGAAGAATGAAATAAATAGTCAAATATGAAGTGCTTAGTTTGTACTTCATTATACGTAATTTATATAAATATGCATGATATGCACTAGTAAAAAACATGGTCCTTGCAAAAGCCTATACTTAAAAGGATGAACAATGCATCTACCATTTTGTTTGATCTTAAGTGATCCACAGCTTACCCTGTATATGTCAAAGATCCAATGTCATATTATGTCAATTATGCCTTTTCTTGTTAGAGCCATGTGTGTCCTATCTCTCATTTTCATTCTTGTTACCTTCACTAGATAAAGGGATATTTAGATTAAAAAAAGGGTGTGTTTATCATAATGTCATCTCCCCCTTAACAAGAAAAGCTTAAAGCAAAATTAGGCAACAAAGTATCTATATCAAAGGTATGTTGATGTTGTTTAGCATAATTGAAGCAATCAATTACATTATTTTCATCTAAGATACATCCCTAAGTAAAATTCTAATCTAACAACAATGTGGTAAATGAAACATCAATTGGTGTTGTTTATAGGAACTTACAAAAAAAAATTATATTAGTTATTTTCATATATATAAGTAGAACAGTAAAAAAAGACTTAATAGCCACAAAAAATACAATTTTATAAGCTCATAACTTAGATTTTTATACAATAATAAGAGCAAGTTCGGGTGCGGAAACAATTAGTATGAGTAAGGAACACTGTAGACCTTAGAGACTGTCCTCCAAGTCAATAATATTTTCAACTTTAAGGTGCCCCCAATAGAAAAATATTTTACACTTAGAGCAACCTTTAATATGAAGGCCACAAATATCTTATATCTTAATACTTCTATAGAGGCCATAGCCTACAAGAAATTTCAGTAAAGGCATCAACCTATGTGGAAGTCCTTATTAATGTATAAGGCTTCCAACTTTCAAAAGGCGCAAAATAGGGCTAGAGGTCTATTAACTTCGAAGAAGTAAGGAGGTCTCCAGATAGACCAAACCATTAGTGAACATAGAGATAATATGAGACAAGTAGGCGATGAAGTGCTTGTACAGTAGATTATGAGAAAAAAGGAAATGATACCTTAGAACATGATAGAAGTGACCAAATTAGGAGTTTAACAGTAAGCCTGCCACCTTTTAGTTCCTTAATAAGATAAATTTTTAATTACATTTAGAATAAGGACATTGTTAGATTTCTTAAGCCTCTCACCAATGCCCCTAAAAGGAAAATCACAAATAAATTATACTAGTTCTATAGGGATCATAGGTATGAAATTAAAGGCTATAAAGAATTAAAGAAAAAAGGTGAGAATTTTTTTTAACAATTACAAATAGGAAAATTATAAATCTTGCAAACAACAAGGCATAGACGATTTGATATCTTAAGTTAAAAGGGAGAGGAACAAAAAAACAAGTAATCTATTAGTCATGTGCATCCAACCTCTATATTTTGGGAGTTCTTTTATCTTTATCATATTTATAGAGCTACTAACATAGGATTCACTAAAGATTAGGGTGTCATAATATAATTATAGGAAGTGGCCTAAAATAGAGTGTCTCATAAATTAACATCTATGAAAAATTGATACAAATTGATAAGTCTCGTTAACCGGTTTACCACCAAAAACCATAAAAGATAATCTATATCTTTTAATATAGAGATAGTAGCTTTTTGAAACTCGAAAAATGAAGTAATAGTAGTGATAAATACCATACATCAAAATTTTAGCTAAAGAGGATCTTTATTGATAATGGTAGCTCAACAAATATCTTATTCTGTAGTGATACTGCAATGGACTTAACTCCTACTTAAATCATTAGCTTCAAATTCTTTCAGTGGATTTGAGGGAGGATAGACAATTGTCAAAGGAAAGGCATCACTTTAACTAAAATTAGTAATAAGTTTAAAGAAGGTAAAAAATGTGACAAATTTTTTACTGTAAAATGACCTACAACTTCCAATTTTATCTTAGGAAAATCTTCATTATGCCTATCTAGAGTTGTCATATGCATTAATAAGCTAATTATGAAGTTCCTCAAATATTATAGAGTAAGAAAAGTTAAAGGCAACATCATTATTGCTAGATAAGATAAATAACCTTCCTCATAATTGATTAAAATGCATTTCTCCTTATAAGAAGTCAAGATATGGACGATTAAGAATTAAAAATTAAGAGGGGAAACAACCAAGAAATATTAAAAATCACAAACAAAGACCTAATAAGTTAGCACATGTCTAGGGTTAGTAAAAGCAATAATCTTTAAGAGAGGGATGACATTAGGGCATTATTAACTAATTTTAAAGATATATTTGCATAGGGGGTCCTATAAACATATTATGAATTAATCCTTTGGTGATTATGCATAATAATCTTTAAGAGAGGGTGAGCCTTGGAACAACTGGTAAAGTTGCTCCTTTGTAACCATAAGTTCACAAATTCGAGTCACGAAAGTAGCCTCTTTGTAAATAATACAAGGGGAAGGTTGCATACATTGATAACCCTCCCCCAACCATCGCAAAGCGGGGAGCCTTGTGTACTAAGGTATGTTGACTTTTTAACTTTTTTTTATTATACATAATATAATATTCAACCTTAAGTTCAAAATAGTGAAGTAAAAAAAAGGTCTTTAATTTCTAAAGGCAAAGTGTTATAGACAATCAAGTGCATTAGTTGCAGTAGGGTCACTTTATTAGAGAAATATAATACCCTAACTAGCTAGTTAATTTGGTGCTCGTGAAAAAAACTAAACAAAAAATAGATGATGTTTGTTAAATCTATAAATCTAGATAGGATATGGCCCAAATATAATTTTCTCAAAAAATATATCAATTGGTGGATTTCAATTTGATCTGTTACTGGCTCAACTTTATGGACGTGTCTTTAAGATATAACTAGATTTGTATGTGTGCAGGTGACTGTGAGCACTCTACATTTATAATTCATAGTGGTACATACCATTACAAGCAAAAACATTTAAGTTGAAGAGTACTAGGATTATCTACCAACACTTGATGAACAAATTTTTAAAACCTTGGTAGGGAAGAACATAGAGACCTACATAGACGAAATGATAGTCAAGAAAAAGGAGGTTGAAGTTCACTAGGAAGACTTATGTCAGTGTTTTGACAATATTTTGATACTTTGAGAAGGTATAATATGAGATTGAATCCTTAAAAGTACACATTTAATGTTTTTATTGGAAAGTTTTTAGATTTCATGGTAAACATTGAAGTCCTAAAATTTCCTCTACTAGACAAATAAACTTATAATAAAACAAATTATGTTATATTGATAGAACTTCATAATCATTTTTGATAGAAGTAGAAACATGAATATGTAAATGCAAATCACTAATCAAAAACATATGAGATCAATTTTAAAACACAATACAATATATTTTCTCATTTTTTAAAAACAAACATTGAAAATGAAAACAAAAAAGGTTAGGTCATTGATATTCAATTTTTAATATTTCACAAAAAATCCTAATTCAATCTTAGCATAAACTGTTTAAGGAAAATTCAAAAAGATTATTTTGAACCTCAAGAATTATATTAAAATATCGACTAGGCACTAATATTTTACAATGTTTAAAAATCACACTAATGTTATAATAACCCTATATATCTAACTTGAAATTGATGGATCCTTAAATTACCATCAGGGTTTCGTTAATTTCAACTCACTTAGATATGCTAATGTGTATAGGGAGACCTATCACTACAAAATTATGCCTAATTACACTAGTGGGCCTCCACTAATAGGAAGAATCCTAACATGAGATATTAGGAATTTTTTCCCAGTTCCTTGATCTATTTTTGATATGTTATCACTTGCTAGTTAATTGATTTTTTTACACTATCCTAATATAAGATTACAAGTAATAAAAATTTATCGTTTCATACTAGTTTAGTGATAAATAGAGGTTAATCATACTAGGAACAACATAATATCTAAGTATAACATTACTATTACTGTGTAATAAATAAAAAAGGGATATATCTTATTTAAAATAAATTAAATTAAACTAAAAAGATTTAAATTCCATCAGAAACAAACCAAACACACACTCCTCATCACTAACATCTTCCAAGCTAGGCACCTTATCTCTTGCCTTCTCTTCATTCTCAAGCACATAGTCATTTTCCTCCTTTATCATTATATCTCTCTTGTTGGGACATTGAGATGCCATATATCCTTTCTCTATGTACTGAAAACACTTGATCTTATGATTCCTAGTTGTAGAAGCAAAATCAACCTTATCTTTGTCTACATTAGAAGCCTATACTTTTAGCTTAGTTACTTTATATTTAGGCTTAAGAACCTTGTCCTCCTTTCTACTGTAAGATTTTGTCCATAATAAAGAACAAGAATTAGACATACCTAAATATTTAGTAGGCATTTTTTTTAGATATCTCTCTACCTTCATGGCCATATACACTAAATCCTCTAATAACTCTATGATATTAATAATTTCTGAATTTAACCTATAGATAAATTGAAGCATTATCGCCTTTTATCTTCCTCCATATTTTCTTTAGCGATGGCAACATTCAATCACATAATCACTAAACTCTGCTTTGTAATCATGTTTACCTTTTTCTTCTATAAAAAATTATAGCAATGAAAAATCAAATCCATTTGCTTCTTTCGCTCCAATTAATTATCTAAATCTATCTTTTTTATAAAGGTTGTATCACCATCTTGATGCTTCCCAAATTATTATCTACCCTTTCTTCATGCTCCCTTTTATATCCTATGCCAAACCTTCACCCTCTTTGTCTCCCCATTCTTCTTCCTCTACCACCCCTTAGATTTAGTTCTTCCAAGTTGCTTGTAACTCCTTAAAGTCCATCATCCATCTCAAATTCATCCATATTATGAGTTATATGTGGATTATGTTGTAGTCTAGCTATAACAATGTCTTATTTATCCAACCATTCCTTAAATTCACCAAATTACCTTCCAAGTTGCTCGTATTAGCCTTGGATAACTTTAATAAATGAATCATAATCTACACCTACTCTTTACTCCTTATTTAGTTCCTTGTATTTGGACATTGTTCTACTTTGGGCTAGAGTCATGTTATACTTATATATATATATAATTAGTAACAAAAGCTCTCCCTCTCATGATTGCTCTCAAAGGTTTCACTTAAATCTTAACATAATTATTAAATTAAGGTTTTTTTATAAACTAGACAATCTAAATCAAAAGAAAGAGTTTAAGTCTTTTTCCTTTCGTTAAATACTCCTAAAGAAGCAAACTGTAGGCATGAAACAAGAAAGGAATGAAATTAGAAGCCAATGAACAAGCAAACTCAAAATAAGAAATTGAGTTTGAAGAAGCCCAATTAGACTCAACTATTGAAAGAAGAATTTGACAAGAATTAAATGGCAACAAAAACAAAACTAACTAAATAAATAATATATTTGGAATTACAATTTCTTTTCCTTGTTGGAATACGAATAAATATTTCTTTAATTCTCGATGTAATTGCTAGGCTATTTGTATTTGTTTTAGATTAAATTTTATAAGGATTTTTCTTCATAAAACTTCGTTAAACTTTCTTTTTATTTATTGACCTAGAACTCAAGAAACAAGGAAAATAAACTTAAGAAAATTTTGTTCTCTATGAATCTTTAAGAAAGACATGAACAAACAACATATTGTATATATAGATAATGAAATTAAAAATGAACCTCAACGTAAAATTGAGCTCTAATACCAAATTCTGATATAACCCTTACGAATAGAGCCAGTGAGATTCAATATAAATAAGATAGGACCTAGGATCATTCTATAGAAACAAGTTAATCCAAGAAACAAACATGAAACACACAAAAGAAAGATATGAATCACCGCTTTCTATAAAAGAAAGGATTGTGAGCGATAACGTTTTAAGGTTTTGATCATCACTAGCAAGCTAGATAAGATTGAAATTTTTAGAGGACCTTGAGTAGAAGAAGTTTAAAAAATTAAAGAATAATCTTCAAATGGTTTGATTAATCACTAATAATGTCATATATCAATTACAAGAATCTTTAAGCCTCTTATATACATAAAACTATTAATACTAGAGTTATAAAACAATAGGAGACTGATGCCAAATGGTTTGATTAATCGCTAATAATGTCATATATCAATTACAAGAATCTTTAAGCCTCTTATATACTTAAAACCCTTAATACTAGAGTTATAAAACAATAGGAGACTGATGCCTATCTTAGACCATAATTGACTTCAATTTTATTTTGGGCAAAACTACGTAAAACCAAATACTAGTTTGACATCGGTTACATGTTGAACTCCAATACAAATTTTTTTTTGTAAAACTCTAGTCTGTAAAAACTTGTGAAAGAAAGGTTCTAATTACAAAGAAGACTTTAATGTTAGTTATATACTATTTTTTTTATTACTCCATCAATAGTGCAAGATTGGCACCAATTATACTTAGAGTCTATCACTGATTATGATATGTAATAATGATTCTTCATATTTATCCTTCACTAGATCATCATTATAAATTTACTTTCAATCTCTAGAAGTGGCAAAGCCTCATTTCGTATATAAAGATCCACTATTAAGTTATTAAGAGCTTCTTTATCCTTCCTTTCCCTTTCTGCTAATGATCTGTTAATATTCTTCAAAGGATCTCTATTAGCCTTCGAAGCTCAAGTAATTGCTACTTGATTTCCATCACCTTCCACATACTTAAATTATCCTCAATGGACTACTAATAAGAACAAAAATAAAGAAATAATACATAAACTTTAGAGAATGGGGGAAGAAAATAAGAATAAGAAACTAAAAATAATGAAAATAATGAAAAAGATACTTGAAACAAATCAAATAACATATATTAGATAAAAAGTAAATAACATAAATAAAAATAAAGTGGGTTTTGAATTACAAAGGGAGGAAATAAACATAAATACAATAAACTAAAAAAATGACATCCAATCAGCTAGTTGTTGCACCATCATCACCATTTTCCTGATAGATGGAAAATATAAAGTGCATTTTAGAAAGAAATAAAACTCTTGCCTAAGGGGATGGGATGTAAGAAAGGAAAAGATATGACACTCCTAAGAAAAGACAAAATATCTCTCTATAACACTCTTTATAATTAGTTAAAAATCAACAAATATAGTTTAATATTCTATTATTATTAGCTGGCAGTAGTTAGTAGCTACAAAATCACTTTTAATAATTTAGTCTATGCAATACATAAAATCAATATAATTGATAACTACTGATGTACATTAGTTAGAATTTAATATTAGTGATGATGTTATAATTATTTACCAATTATACTTCTTTATGCAACTTTTTCATTCATTAGAGAGCTAAATAATTATTCATTTTAGTTTTAATAATTTTGATGAGAGATTAATGAATTATAGATTCTATTTATTGTAATATAGGCTCATTTTGATCATAATGTTGACTTTTGACAACTTTTTTTATTGAGGGAAATTTCAATTTTCAATTAAATTGAGCATGTTGAAATTGAGTCATTAATTATACATTATTCATAAACAACATTCAACCTCGCTATTTTACATAAGAAAACATGTTGGAATGATTATGTGAATAGAGTAAGATCACAACTTAATTAAGATAAGAATAAATATGATAAACAAATTGTCATTATAAGTAAAAAAAAAAGGAAGGTATAATACAAACACTCACTGACCGTACGTCACAAATTTTAATTTATAACTATGAACCTATAAGATTGGAATCTTCATAAGCTCCACTCTTCGATTCTTGAATTTGTTTCTTGATATATGAAACAAAAAGATTGATGAGTATTTGTAGGTGCATCAAACTAATTATATCCATATTTTTCAATTTTTATAGGTACCATACGTTATAATAGTTACTTTTATTCCAAAAAATGTTTATCTTTATTTAGATATTTTATGAATAATATCTAGATTATTCCAATAATCTTCAACTTGATAATTTGATTGAGAAGCAATTAATCTTCACACCATCTTGTCATTGTTATATTGCTTACATTTCTATTAAGTCGTATAAGGATAAATACCAAATAAACTTGTCACTTTTGGCTTTTTTTTTTCCATAAAATTTTATATAATCTTTGGTATAGACATTTTGCATATCTACGGTTCCTTCTTTCATTTTATTCATAGAAATTACACTTGTATATGCTTGATTTTTTAATGAAATGCTAGATTCCTTGCTAATTGCAAGACACTTTGATTGTCACAAAATAATTAATCTTTCCATTGTTTTTGTTTTAGTTCTTCTAAAACCAATGTGAACTACATTACTTCTTTACTAAATTGTTTAGCTACTACATATTCCACTTTTATTATTTATGTTCCCATAATTGATTGTAGCTTTGATTACTAATTTACAACCCCATTAGTAAGAATAAAAACATAACATGTAATGAATTTGCTTTTATCAAAGTTACTTGCATAATTAATTGCAATATAAAAGGTCCCCTTGATGTATCTTAGGATTTTCTTTACACCATTTTAGTGCTCTCTTCCAAGATTCACCATGTAGTGACTAATCATTATTAGAACTCCCCATAACAGATGTATACGATACTTAAGACATCCCTATCCTCTCATCTTTATTTCTAGGACTCATACTGGAGGATAACATGAGATTAATAAAAAGAGGAGCAGATATTGGCATATTGAAGCATCACAAAACCTTTTTCTTAGGTAGTCTCTTTGAGAAAGCCAACCTTCTCATTATTTATATCTTATTGAACTTGTATCATAAGAGTCTAGTTTGATGGTCTCAATTTTTTATTTCAAATCCCCAAAAACTTCTTTGTTTTCTTTATTATAATCTTAGTTAGGGCTTACAACTAATATATCGTCTACATATAATAGCAAATGTATGCATTAGCTCTGTTGTATTTAAAGCTCATGATACCAAAACCTCTTCACCTATTTAAGATCATATAAAGATTTTTTTTCCATTTACAAACCAAGTTCTCTTTTACTTTTTCTTTAAAGCCTTCTAATTAGAGCAAATAGATTTCTTCTTTAAGATATCCATAAAGAAAAATAATTTTTAGATCTAACGAATCTAGATATAGGTCAAATAAATTACACTTTTCTAGGTCTACTCTGATTGTAGTAAGTTAATCCACGAGAAAAATATTTCTTATTCCTTCTTTTCAAGCATACCCTTTCCTACCAATCTTGAACGATGTCACCCCACTTGATATTTACGACTTCACTTGATCTTGAAGACTAGTTTATTATTAACGATATTGTTTCCTAGTGGTAATGGTAGAAGTTACCAAGTTTTAATTTTATGAAGAGCTTCAATTTTTCATAGATTACTATTATTCACTGGGAGACATCTAGATTATTAAGTGCTTCTTAGAGAGTTAATGATCTTTGTTCTCTATTAAAAGGTTGTATGCTATACTACTCTTCATTATATAATCTAAGTGTCAGTTTGCGGGTCTTTTATGCAATCTGATTAACAAATTTTTGGAGATTTAGACTCAACTAGTTCTTGAACATCTTGCTCCAGTGCTAATTTCAAAGAAGTTTGAAATTTCTTTCTGTTTGTATAATAGTCTCTAAATTTCTTTATGAAGTGTTATTTTCTTTATCTTTGTAATTTATCTTCTACAAATATGAATTCCCTACAGAAAATAAACTTGCAGCCAATGGAATCCCAAGTGATGCCCCTTCACTCTATCAGCATATCTTAAGAATAAGCATTTCTTGGATTTTAGATCTAGCTTTATGGTTTATTTGGCATTATACATCACGTATGCAGGACTTTTGGACACGTGGAGGTTAGAATGATCCACTATCTTTCTAATCCACAACTTCGTCAATTTCTTCAATTTAATTGCAGTTGATAGAACCTCATTCACTATATAATAGGCAATATTGATTGATTTAGCCCAAAAAGGCTTATCTAAGGGGCCGTTTGGTTCTACTTCTGTTTTTCTATTGTAGTTTTCGGTTTCCGTTTTCAGTTTTTTTTGTTTCTGTTTTTCTTTCAAATACAAACAAAAACCTGTTTGGTTGTTAATATTAATATAGTTGTATTTTTA
>JANZXV010000003.1:19793679-19809560 GCA_027576455.1 Erythroxylum roigii
ATCGATGAAAAATTCCACGAGCTTAGGAGTCATAGCAAGAACTTGCTTTCTTGATTCATATGGTGTAACAAAGTCATATACCATAGTGCTTATTTAAAATCAAACTTTGGAAATTAACTTGTAGGTGATTGATGCAAACATAGTTATCTTGTTTTTTTGTATGTTGTTGTTTGAAATATTGTTATAATGATCGATGACTAGATGTATGAATTACATAAGTATTTATTGCAAGTCAAATAAGTTTTTATAATTATGGATGATTTGAGGTATGATAAATTCTTTGGATGGTATATAGGCTAGAAACTCGCGATGCAACTCCCACAAGGCGGTGAAAAATTCCATGAGCCTAGGAGTCACAGCGAGAACTTGCTTTCTCGATTCATATGTGTAAACAATGTCACGTACCATATTTCTTGGTTGGCATAATGTTTTATTTGACTAATACTTACATATGTTCAGTTTGTAAAACTGTGAACTCATATGTTGCGATAGGTTGGTATCAATTTGGAGGGGAAATGGTCAGAGACTTGTAAAAACTTAAGGGATGTTTTATAAAGTAAAGATTAAATGTTCTGTAAACTTAGGGGAAATGAAGGATATTAACTTTGAAATCACTTTTTTAAATAACAGTTTTGTAGAAATGAGTAATGTCGATAGATATAGACAATTAACACCTGATGGTTTCATTAATCTTGAGTTTATTGAGGGATCTGAAGCTTTTATTCACTTTGTATGTTCTCAACCTACATATATGATTGGTCGAAAGATCAGATGTCCATATAAAAAGTGCAAACATAATTGTTTTCTTCTTATTAATGTTAATAAAAGGGTTTGGTCCAAATTATTTTGAGTTAACACAAAATGGGCAGCCATTTATTTGTAGCACCTCAAGGGGTAATAAAGTAAACTCGTCAATAAATATGGATGGGTTTGAAAGCGGGACTGGATTTATAACAAATAATGTAGGTGCAATTGAAAATCCTTACATGGAAATTGTTTATGATGCAGCTAGTTATACCTTTTAGGAAAATATATAAAATCTTGAAGAAGAATCAAACCCACATGCAAAAAATGTTTTTTGACTTGCTAAAAATAGCTAACTAAGAATTATGTCCAAATTATGAGACCAGGACTTAATTATCCTCAATTGCTCGAATATTGAACATAAAGTCTGAAAGGCATATTTCTGATCAAAGTTTGGATAAAATTCTTGCTAGGTATAATGAATTATTGCCTCCTGATCACATAATGGTTGATAATTTCTACAATATGAAGAAACTTATTAGGGTTCCTGGTTTACCAATTGAAAAAATTGATTGTTGCAAATTTGAAAGTATGTTGCTTTGAGGAGATAATGTGGAACTGATTATTGTAGAACTCTGAAACTGTTGATGACAGTCAGGCATATCCTGATGCAATGGGTGGTAGGGACCGTTGTGGAAGGATTTTCAGCTTAAGTTCATTTGATTGATTGTTACAATTTTGAATGTATGTTTTTTTAGGAGATGATGTGGAATTGATTGTTGCAAAACTCTGAAACTGTTGATGAGAGTCAGACATATCTTGATGCAATAGGTGGTAGGGACCGCTGTGGAATGATTTTCTGCTTAGATTCATTTGCAAACATATATCATTCGTAATCTCCATATCTACTACAGCTACATCTAATGGACAGTCTGCCTCAAATGAAAGAGTCATTCCACTTGAGAGCACAATAGAGGCTAGCAACTTAGTTGCAACAGTTGATGGAGTTTATCTCCCAACTCTATAATGAAAAGGATCAGTTGAAGGGGAGGGACAAGACCTCATCGTAGTAGTCAGAGTATCCGCCTTCACCACCTATATAACTTAGATGGATAATTGAATGTATTCAATGTTTTGCTACTTTTAAGTTTTTGTATAAATTCTTAATGTATAGTTATTTTCAAGATACTTATTCATGTACATTTAAATTTAATATATTAACATTTAGGATAATGTTTATTTTATATTTATCAATCAATGTTATATTATTTACAGAAATTAAATATAAAAAATCATAATATTATGAATAGAAAACTCAGTAGGAAGTGAGGCTGGTAGAAATTTATCAAAGTTAAATTTCTTAACGGAACTCCAATATTTCGTCACTAATTAGCGACAGGATGATTCCATCCATCGGTACATTACCGACAAAAAATATCATTTCAAATTCACTAATGGAATATTGGGATTCCATCCTCAAAGTAGCAACGAAATATTGTAAATTTGTTGGTAAATTTGCCTTAACTTACTAATGGAAGTCTAAAATTCTATCGCTAAAGGTACCGATGGATATATAAACTACCGTCACTAAATTTACCAACATTTGTTTCTTCGATGTATCTTTCCTTGGTAATTTTCGTTGCCAAATTTATTTTTTGACAAAAAAATTTATTTTTTATCGGTAATTTCCATTGCAAAAATCTTTTTTTTTCTTGTAGTGGAGCTAGCGAGTGAAAAATATAACCATCATGAAAGTGACTCGGTACATGCTGCTTGAGAAGGATTTGCCTAAAACATTTTGGGCAGAGGCAATCAACATTGCTTTTTTTTTGCTGAACAGATTATCAACTAAACCCTCTCCGTCAAACACCTTATGAAGGATGGTTTGGTCATAAACCCTCTCCGTCAAATTTAAAAATGTGTGGTTATTTGCATTTCTCTTACGTTCCTTAGGTTAAGAGAGATAAATTGGACAAGAAAGTTGATCCTGGAATATTCATAGGCTACATCAATACTTCAAAAGCCTACAGAATATTTCAGCAACATACAGGAAAAATAATTATCAGTAGAGATGTTATATTTATGGAGGAGGGGCAATGGGATTAGAATAAAAGTAAAGAAGAGCAATATCTTAGTGGATTACTATCCAATGTAAACGATGTGGATGACCAACCAATTAAAGTACAAGATTACTTTCTGACATTTATGTAGTGCAATGTTGTAGTATTAGAACCTGTAGGTATTAAGGAAGCAATGAAGGGGAAAAATGGATAGTTTTTATGAAGGATGAGCAGAGAATGATTGATAAAAATAATACTTGGCATCTAGTTGAAAAACATCAAGACAGAAATGTTATTAGGGTAAAATGGGTTTTTAGGACTAAGCTTAATGCTAATGGATTAGTAAACAAGCATAAGGCAAGGCTTGTTGAAAAAGGATATGCATAAGTCTTTGGCGTAGACTTCTCTAAAACCTTTGCTCCAGTGGTAAGGCTTGACACCATTAATCTACTGCTTGCTATTACAGCTCAAAAGGGTTGGAAAGTCTTCCAACTAGATGTGAAGTCTACATTTTCAAATGGTTTCTTAGAGGAGAAAATATATATTGAACAATCAGAGGGCTTTGTTGTGCAAGGATAAAAGGAGAAGGTCTATTTTTTGAAGAAGGCTCTATATGGTCCCAAGTAGGCACTAAGGGCCTGATATTGTTGTATAGATGATCACCTTAGCAACTCTATATGTGAGAAAGGCTGGAATTGACTTAATTGTTGTTGTTATTTATGTTGATGATATTTTGATCACAAGAAGTAAACGAGAGCTCATTCATGATTTCAAAGCTAAAATGCTGAAGGAATTAGAGATGACAGACTTGGGATTGATGTCTTACTTTCTTAGTTTAGACTATTCATAAGCTAATGCAAGTACGCTAGTGACACTCTTATGGAGGGGTGTAAGGCTATTGACACTCTTATGCAATCTGGAGTGAAGTTATGCAAGGATGGTGGTGCTGCCAAAGTGAATGAGAATCACTATAGAAGTTTAATTAATTGTCTTAAGTACCTCGCTGCCTTCAAACCATATATTGTGGAAGCAGTGAGTCTTTTATCCAAATTTACACATTGTGTAAGTGAGGAACATATGTAAGATGCTAAACATATTATGAGATACATCAAAGGAACTGTTGACTATAGTATTAAGTATACAAGTAGCAAAAGTTTTATTTTAACAGAGTTTTCTGATAGTGTTTAGGTAGGTTCAATTGATGATATGAAGAACGCAATTGGTTTTTGCTTCAATTTTGATTCAGGTGTGATCAATTGGAGTTCTAAGTAGCAAGAAATTGTTGCTCAAAGTACTACAAAAGCTAAGTTTTTCGCTGCTACTGTAGCAGCAAACCATGCACTATGGCTCAGGAAAATTCTGCAAGATCTAAATGTGGTGGAGCTAAAACCAACTCAGATTTCTGTTGATAATCAAGTAGTTTTATCAATATCCTTAAGTCCAATTTTTTATGGTAAAACAAAACATTTCAAGATTAAATTTTATTTTCTTAGGGAGGTTCAGAAGTAAGGGTAGTTCTCCTTAATTTACTACAAACTAAAGATCAAATGACTGATATATTTATCAAGGTAAGGGTAGTTCTCCTTAATTTATTGCAAACTGAAGATCAAATGACTGAT
Organism: Erythroxylum roigii; assembly: GCA_027576455.1. NCBI lineage: Eukaryota > Viridiplantae > Streptophyta > Magnoliopsida > Malpighiales > Erythroxylaceae > Erythroxylum > Erythroxylum roigii. Next base: position 19,798,103 of record JANZXV010000003.1, read on the forward strand.
ATATTTATCAAGGCTTTGTCAAAAGCCAAATTTGAAGATTTGAGAGACAAATTGGGAATTTGCAACGTTAAAGGTAAGAAGGCGTGTAATATTGCCTCAATGTTACAAGTGCTAGGAGAATTGAACATAACTGCTATTTGTTTTGTTGTTAAATTGGTGTTTCAATAGAAAAGCCTAGTTTTTAGGATCATGAGTCTAGAGAAATTGTTGCAAGTTTATTGTTAACATTACTAGATTCAGTAACTATTTTTTTGTTGTTTATTGATGTGAGCTCAAGAGAGAGTCGAAAGACAAGTCAACTATCAGATGACCCACTGACCATACCAAAAGGACCAATTACTTATGATAATGCTAAGAAGCCTAGAGAAGCTTTTGGTGGGTTTATATGTATCGTGGTTGATGAAAAAAAGGCCTTTAGAGATCAAGTTACAATTAATAACATCAAGGCAATAACACTATAAATGTATTCTGATTTGGGCTGAAATTCCAACATTGATTCAGGTAGAATCAGCCCAACTGACCAACATGAAACTCTTAGCTTGTAGATTTTTGTCTTAGGTTTCCAACGGTATAATATTTGCCTTAATCGGAGGTTTGTAACCCAAGATATGCTCGATTTACTAAAGAATGTTCTGCTAGAAAATTGTTACGACTTCCTAAGTGACTTTTCATTTTTCTATTTAGGCTTTTCGTTTTTAGTCCTATTTTGACTTTAAAAGGTTATTTTTTTGCACTCCCTATTTAAATTACATTCAAAATAAATTTAGGTCACTTTGTGCGGGATTCAATCCAAAATTCTCTATAAACCGGTTTTACGAACTTATCAAGTGATTAGTCGGATTACTTGTGGCATTCTTTTGATGTCATTGTATGTTTTTGGTTTTTTGATTGCATCGTTAATCTTGGTTCAAGGCGTCGAAGGATCTTTCGACAACTTTAAATTCTTGGGTTGGGGTTTTGATCCGATCGATCAAAGGGTTCCTAATCGAGTTGATTCTAGGGGTCCGCGTCATTTGGTATCAGAGCTTTGGCTCGATTTTTAAGAGAAGCAACCGAAAACTCTAGGCTATGGCCAAGTCAAAAGCAATAAAGGCATTTGGGACACTAGGCATGATGGCATAGTGATAGGATGAATAAGAAAAGTCAAAGACATGAACCAATAAACTTCAATTTGGGTTGATGAGGAGCAAATTATCACAAAGCTCATCTTTTCTTTCCTTTATAGTGAAGTTACCGAAATAAGGAGATGGGAATGCATTAAATGAAGCCACACTTGGCAAATGGAGGAGAAACAAAGAAAAGTCAAGGAACCAATGATAAATTTTTGACAAAAATCAAACAATTACCAAGCAAATTCAAGCCACATTTCGGTTCCCACTAGGTTTAAGGGTCCAATTATGGGTCCCACCACAATATGCAATAGATAAGTACCAAAGAACAGTAGAAAATCAACCGGTTCGCCATTTGGCGATTTTTTTCCGGTCTGGGAATTTTCTCCGAAAAATTCCTATAATTCCCATAAAATAGAAAACACATAAAAACTCAGTCCAATAAATTTTTCAAATACAATTTCCACATTAATCACAGTAAAATCTCGTTTAGGCCCAATTACCGGGAATTATCATGAATGCATGTACAGTAATTTCATGTGCACCATTGGTACTGTGTATCAATCCTATTATGCATGAACAGTACTAATTAATCCCTCTCAATCTCATCCTATGACAAATTTCCTATTTTACCCTTTCAGTAGGGGGTGGGATGTTACACCTCTGTTCCGAATTGATGATCTGTTCGACCAGTTGTATAGAGCAAGGGTCTTTTCCAAGATTGATCTCAAGTCGAGCTATCATCAGCTGAGAATCAAGGAGTCTGATGTACATAAGATAGCATTTAAGACTCGTTATGGGCATTACGAGTTCTTGATCATGCCATTTGTGCTTTCATGGATCTTATGAATAGGGTCTTCAGGGAGTATCTAGATTAGTTTGTCATAGTGTTTATCGATGACAATCTGGTGTATTCCAAGAGTGAAGAGGAACATGAGGAGCATCTCAGAATTGTGTTGCAGACATTAAGGGAGAAGGAGCTTTATGACAAGTTCAACAAATGTGAATTCTGGCTTCACAAAGTGATATTTTTTGGACATGTGATTTCTAAAGATGGGGTACATGTTGATCCGAGGAAGGTTGAAGCAGTGGTAAATTGGCATGCATCAAAGATAGTGACAGAAGTAAGAAGTTTTCTGAGTCTGGCAGATTACTATAGGAGGTTTGTGGAAGGATTCTCCATGATAGCTGCTCCACTGATCAAGTTATTGAGGAAAAATCAGAAATTTATCTGGAGTGATGAATGTCAGAAAAGCTTTGAGGAGCTCAAGCATAAATTGACAAGTGCTCCAATTTTGACTTTGCCTATGAGAGATGAAGGTTATACAGTCTACAACGATGCTTCGAGAAATGGTTTGGGTTGTGTGCTGATGCAAGGAGACAAGGTAATAGCATATGCCTCGTGGCAATTGAAGCCATATGAGTTGCATTATCCGACTCATGATCTGGAACTGGTAGTAGTAATTTTTGCCATGAAGATTTGGAGACATTATCAGTCCGTGATTTTGACCCTCCCGAATTACACGATGCAAACTGTGAGACTACCGAGGTAACATTTTGATGATTTAGAGAAAATTATGCGACATTTTATATGGGGATCCACCGGAGAGCAGCTGAAAATACACCTAGTGAGCTGGGAAGCCATCTGCAAGCCCAAAAAGGCAGGCGGTCTTGAGATTAAGTGTATAAGGTCCTCCAACGATGCTTTCCTAACAAAGTTGAGATGAAATTTGATTACCCAACCTTCAGCGCTTTGGGTCAGGATAGTTATGGTAAAATACCATCTGGCCTCCCACTAGGTCCCATATATTCTAGATCGGAATGACGCTTCGAGCTTATGGAAAGGCATTGCAGCGACTTGGCAGTATGTACGCCAAGGGTTGAAATGGAGGCTAGCGAATGGGAGGCGAATTTCCTTTTGGGAGAATAATTGGGCAAAAGATTGGGGCCCGTTCATCTCTGTGGCGACATCTCCAATACCTGATACCGTGCTCCACACCAAAGTAGCGGACTTGAAGAATGAAACTGGTATATGGAAATGACACTTGTTCCAACAGTACCTCCCCTCCTCAATCTGTATGGATATCACAGAAATAACCCCTAATGCAGGCGACACAGTGGAGGATACCATGAGGTGGGATCCAACTGATAATGGACAATTCACCGTGGCGTCAACCTATTGGTGTGGTGGATTTATGTAGCACATTGGACGGGGATCGCCACTGGTTGCCGAACTCTGGGGAGTCTACTTGGGTTTAACCTTGGCTTGGTCGCTAGGGTACCGCCGAGTCGTCGTCGAAGTGGATTCCCTAGAAATCATTAATATCCCATCCTCTTTCTGTACAGATTTATCTGAGCATATGTTTTTACTGGTAGGTACCCGGGGACTCATCCAACGAGATTGACAAGTACAAGTGTAGCACGTGTATCGTGAAGGAAACCAGTGCGCAGACAACCTAGCCGCACTCGCAGGCCGAGCCAGCCCAGGCATACACTACTTTCAGGAGCCACCGGAGTCAATCATGGAACTCTTCCATCGGGACAAACAAGGAGCTTTGTACCCTAGAGCTTTGAGCTAATTAGCTTTCATCGGTGTTGTTTCCCTCTTAAAAAAATACGAAAAAAGGAAAGTACAGTGATTAATTATTTGATTTTGGAATTAATAAATAAAGTTGGAATAGGCATGGCAAGCCTCTTTTCCCCCTCTCTCTCTCTCTCTTTACTATTATTTTGAATAAGGCTATCTATATTAATGTAAGGATTTTAATTCTACAATTTAATAGAATGATTTGTAATAAAATGGAATATAAATAATGTATTATTAAAAAATTATTATTTTAAAAAAATGAAAGAGTTTATAATATAATATAGTAAAATTTTGTTTTAAAAAAGTTTATAATATAATATGGTAAAATATTATTTATTATTTTATATTTCTTTTTAAAATTTTCATATTGAAAATAACTTATTTTTATTATTTAAAATAAAAGGAGATGTTCTCATTTTATCTTATTATAAACACCCGTCTTAAAAAAAAGATGAAACAATATTTTATTTTATTTTATTCGTTAACAATCACGAAAACAAATATATAGACTTACAGAAAACGAAAGCCAGAGAAAAAGAACAGGAAAGCGAAAGAGAAAAGAACAAACAAATAACCAGCAACAAACAACGTTGGATCCAAAACAAAAGGCGCTTCCTTCTTGTCCTTCGGTGTTTTGGATCTTATTCTTAGTATCTTATTCGCCACTCTCTACCTATCTCTTCATTTCCATTTTCTGTGAGCTCTTTAATCTTGTTCTCTTCATCCCTCTGTAAGTCGCCACAATGCTTTGCTTTGCTTTTCGTTTTTGTTTGCTTTCCTGTTTCTTTGGAATTGAGGAATGACTTCTCTTTCAGTTTGTTGCTGGGTAATGTGGAGTCAAGCGCCAATAAAATCTGAAAATCTGGGATTCTTCTGGGTTCTTTTTCTTTTAACTTTTTGATAATTGGTTTCTTTTCCAAGTTAACTCAGTGTATTTGTTTCGAAAGCCAATTTGGTTTTCGTTGAACTTGTCCTTTTTTTATTTCTTTTGAATGTTACTAATGGGTGGGTTGTTCCTGGGTAGGATTTTGTTTTCCTTATTTTATGTTTTTTTAAAACGGAAATTTGATGTTTTTTTTAGATGGAGACTACGTAGAATCTGCAATTTCCCCTCACTTAGGCTAATTGGCTATTTATGTATCAAACTTAAATGAAGCTTAATTTTTCTAATTCCTTTTTTGTGTGTCTGTGTTCGTGTTCAGGTTATGTAGGGCGCAGATTTCCTGTTGCAGGAGATCTCTACACTTGATGCCTTCCTCAATTTGGGAGATTTTTTAGCTGTAATTGAAGCTCTGAATATCTGCTCTCTTCTTTCCTTTTGTGGGGTTGTAAATTGGATCGATCATGGTATTCTGGGAAGGCTACGTGAGCGACGAGGCAATGGGCACATTTGCCCCTATTGTAGTTTATTGGCTATATGCTGGCTTTTATCAGCTGTTGCCGCCATTGGATAATTATCGGTTACATACTAGAAAAGAAGAGGAAGAGAAGAACTTGGTTCCACTATCCAAGGTGGTTAAAGGTGTTCTGCTTCAACAGCTTGTTCAGGCAATAGTCGCTCATGGCCTCTTTTTGGTCAGTTACTGGTCCTATTCGACTAGTTTTTGTTTGCTTCATATTAGTTTTTCCCTTTAGTGATTACTAAGAGCAACAGGATAGAAGTATTGAGAATGAATGCAGGAAGCAAAGAATGCTGGCGTGATGAACAATCAGCATGGAAGTGATCTTAATTGCATTATCTTTGTTGTTGAACCGTGTGATACCAATGTAATTGCTAATTGCAAAGTAAGTTTAGGGTTAGAAAAGCTTATTTAGTTTAAATGCATGACTTTGGACACACAGCTTGGGTTGTACTTGTCATGGGCTCTGGATGTGAGCTTCTGTGGATTGCCCTTGTCATGGATGAATGATTGTCGGTGCATAGAATTTTTCCTAAATCACCTATCAATTAGTTGACCTCCTTATGGATCTTAGTGACTAACTGGCCTGTTCTCTAAAGAGCATGGTTGTTCTGCATTACTGAAATTCTGAAATCCGTTTCGTCAATTAGCACAAATTCTCAAGAGCTGTCACCAACTTGAATTTATTTAATTTGACGGTAACTTACTATTTTTCTGTTTGCATCTCGTGGTCCAGAGACCTCTTAGCAATGCAAGTGATAAGTATCACATGGGCATCGTCTTTGATGGCTATCATGTCACAGATCTTTAAAGAATAAGGTCTTTTGATGATCTCATTCATGTTCCTTTCAGCTCTAGAAGGTCCTAGAAATGGTGAAGCTACCTAATGGTAGGAATTTCCCTTGTGTGCATAGCAAAAGACTGACTGCATACTTTTTCCATTAGATTCTGAGCGGCAGAAAAGGATCAAATATTTCTTACATTCTTGTCACTTGGAGTTGATATGAAGCCAACTCCAGAAGTCAATTCTTCTCTGAATCTAAGAGATACGTTATTGGAATATGTGTCCATGCAAGGTCATGGTGATATTAATTTTTGTAGAGTAGCTATATCTGGAATTCACTTCTGAGTTGCCTTCTTATCATTTAGACTGGAAGATGTCATGCTTGCCAATTATGATTGCTATGTATTGTTTTTTGAAAGTTCTCATTTCCTTCAGCTGATCATTTGGCAAGCTTGAGAGAAGTATGCCACTATTCAGATACACTTGGGAAACAAGTACCACTGGTCTTTGACCTGTTAGCTATTATATCCTTGACTTCATTTACTGGCACATTTATTTTCTTCTTTATTTTCATTTGGAGGGATATGGAGGTAAAGTGATGAGATAGGAGGAATGGGTGCTGGGTAGTGTTAATATTAAGTTTCATATTAAGATTTTCAAAGTTTGAACAGCGTCTTTCAATGCTTTTATGTTGATCATGTGATGACCGTTTTTATCTTATTACTAGCATTGCATCCGAGACCCTCAAAGTAATTTCACTCTCTAGGAACCTGTGAAATCATGCATGCATAAAGTATCAGAAGTAACTGTTTGACATTTTTGTTTTATGCATGAGCATGAAGAATAAGTATTTTTGATGATTTGACTGTCTTTTGTACCACCTAGAAAAATTTTCTTTTTGTACAGAAAATTGGAATAAGCATATGTAGCATTAATATCTTCTGGATTTTGTGGTTCTAGCTCAAGATCTGTGATGCTTGCACCTTTTTCTATTTGGCAATAGAATCCAAGAATACTAAACATTACTTTCTTGTTTCCTTCAAAAGTTAAATACTTTTTTTGGGATATGTTCCTGTGTATTGTTATCGTTCTGCCCGTCCTTATTCTTATCATTTAGCTAGATGCTATGATTTCTTTTTTCATTAGATTCTGGTGATATTATTAGAAATGAATCCCCTGCTATTATCTGTATAAGTTCTAATGAAACTGTTTAACTGACATGGTTTTGCTTTCTTCAGCTTTACCTGATTGGATGCAACTGAAGATTAGGAATATTATTATGTCTTAAAATTCTGCTTCCATAAAAGAATCTCTATTTTTTAAAACTTAAGCAGATTTTCTGATAATGGAAGGACAAATTTCCCTTAAAACAACTGGAGCTTATGGTAGTTCACAGTTACTACTCTTGGAAATTATGCCTTATTATAGTGACATTTCTCTTGTCATTTTTGCCCCTTGACAATTTTCCATTTTTGATTATGACATCATATGGTACCTTTGGTACTACTCTTATTTCAATCTGTTAAGCTGGTGCTTAGTAGCTGGGAAATCTATTGGTTGTTTCTGTGGTTCAGCTGCCTAAGTGGGAATTTCTATAATCAGCTAGTCCTAATTCTTCATATGCTTATCACCTGCCCATTAATCTTTTCTTTTTTTTAAAGTGCAAAAGAAACATGTTCTTCATTCTTTTTACTCGGTTCTTTTACACTTTTCATGGTTCTCTTTTGTTCATCTTGGCTAGCTTTCTTGCATGCTCAGTCCCTACCTCCATATCTCATCATGTAGAATTTGTTTCTTTTGGGTTTCTATTCTATCAAGTGAACACTGTAGGTTACCTGGATCTTTTCTTCTTTTGCTCATAGGAACCGTAAATTGAGTAAATGTTTTGCAAGCCAAGACACAATTGAAGTAGATAAAACTTTGTTTTGAACTTTAATTAGCCAAGTGGATGCCAGTTCTGTGAGATATTTTAGCCAAGGATGTTGCAGTGTTGTTTCAGAAATGTGGAGAACTATGGATAGGTTCCCTTCTTTTGATCCTCTTTACCAATTGTGAAATAAATTCATTCCGCCATTTTTCTGCAGTTGACCTCTACGGCAGATGCATCTGGAATCACAGTCCAACCTTCTATGGGTGTCCAACTTGTGCAAATTATTGTTGCCATGTTTGTCATGGACACATGGCAGTATTTTGTACATAGATATATGCATCAGAACAAGTTCTTGTATCGACATATCCACTCCCAACATCATAGATTGGTTGTCCCTTATGCAATTGGCGCTCTTTACAATCACCCACTTGAAGGTCTTTTGCTTGATACCGTTGGAGGTGCTATCTCATTCCTAATTTCTGGGATGACTGCTCGTACAGGAGTAATTTTCTTTTGCTTTGCCGTGATTAAAACAGTTGATGACCACTGTGGTCTTTGGTTGCCTGGCAATATCTTTCATTTATGCTTTCAGAACAACACGGCTTATCATGACATCCATCATCAACTTCAGGGCACAAAGTTCAATTACTCCCAGCCATTTTTCTCCATATGGGATAAACTCCTGGGGACTCACGCGCCTTACACCCTTGTGAAGCGGGCTGAAGGTGGCTATGAGGCAAGACTGGTAAAAGACTAGTGCAATCTGCTAATTTGTCTGTATTGGTTATTTCAAGTTCGCTTATGCAAAGCAACATTCCTTTGATTGAGTTGATGCCACTCTAGGGGAGTCGGATTACATGTTTGCTTTTTGATGCTTGATAGCTTGGGTTCCGGCAGCAGTTTATATGGATTTTCACCCCCATTCTTGATCAATAGCTTATTGTAATGTTAGTCATGCTATTGTATCAGTGATGTGTAATAGTTGAGATTCTAGGTTGTCTAATATGTAACATGTGTGCTTAAACTGTGAACCATTCTGTTTCTTTCTTATGCTTATATTGATGTATTTGGAAATTTGATTATGCAATTTCAGAAGTGTTAATTTCTTGTATGGGCAACATAATCACGCAGGGATTGGTTGCTTCAGTTTTCCATGTAAATTATGGGCTTTGTATAAACTTTTTTTTTCTTTGAAAGAGATGCCTTGACATTTACTTAAAACGTGAAACTTCATTGTACATGTTCGCCTCATGTTTCTTTTTTTCTTATCAAAACCTTATAAATGAGCTATGACTGATAATGTGAAGGCACTTTGGAATTGAAACCGTAGCGTCAGAGTATCATTAAGTTAACGAATCAATTTTGCATGTCCCATATGTATAGGCACCAATCAAGTAGTGCCTTTATTTCCCTATCAACTATATAACGTGGTGAAACCAGCCAACCAACCTTCAAGCAAGCTTTTTGCCCGTCGGAAAATAGATCCTTTTAAGGTGAAAGGTTATACTTGTAGCCTAAACCTTTCAGTAGAATATGTGTATTTATAGAGGTAAATCAATATGAGCTTCACAGAATTGATGCACGGTCCTTGAAAAGAGTTCTTGCATCTCCAAAGAGTGTAAAGTGTAAAATTCGCTGAAGAGGATTCGTCGTTTGTATTGAAGATCTTTTTGCCTCTTCAAAGAGTCATTTAAACGAACTTAATGTTACCAATAATCACCACAAGAACAAGAGCCTTCTTTAAACCTATGAAACCGCATCAGATCTCTCACAACAATTTCTCGATTGTATATCTTCGATATAAGCTTAATTACAGCATGGCAATCACCACATATTCTAAGGTTCTTAATGACTTGGATTGGTGTTCCCTCATCTGTACTAATCAAACCAAATGCCACAGCCAACTTCTCGCTGTGATGACACAAGGCGTGCTCCTTCTCTTCATCCCCAATATCATGTAGAACACAGCTGGTTTCAGCAACATATCCATGCTCCTTAATTCTGAACCCAATCTCATCCAACTGACCGTAAATCTCTCTCCAATTCTCATGACTCTTATCACCGTTGTAAAAGCTATGTACCACACCCTTGGTTTCGATGTAGCTAACCCCGGGGACCTTCTTAACATTTCTACTCATCATGTTCTCCCTCACTCTTCCCACATCAGTCCACCTCTCGTGTGCTGCATAAACATTGGACAACAAAACGAAATCGCCATCATGTTTAGACCCCATTTCTACTAGTTTCCACGAAACTACTTCAGCCATTTCCACATTGCGATAAGTCTTGCATGCACCAAGTAAAGTCTGCCAAAGTATCATGTCTGGCACCAAGGGCATTGAATTTATAACTTCATAAGCCTCCTGAAGCCTCCCAGATCGACCTAACAAATCAACCATAGCTCCATAGTGCTTGACATTGGGTGTCACTCCACAGCTTTCCATCGAATTAAATAACCTATACCCCTCTTCCACTAAGCCTCCATGGTTACAAGAACTTAGCACTGCAATATATGATACAGCATCAGGAGTTACTCCAGCATGACCCATTTGCTGGAAGAGCTCAAGAGCTTTATGCCCATCACCATGCATAGCGTAACCCATCATCATTGCATTCCAAGTAACACGATTCTTCATACAACTCATACCCTCAAATACCGAATAAGCCTTGTCAACAAGCCCACATTTCGAATACATGTCAATAACAGCATTACAAACAATTACATTCGTATCTAACTTCTGATCCTTAATAAACCCATGAATCTTTTCACCTTCCTTAAAAGCCCCCAGTTGCGAACATGCAGCGAGAGCGCCAAGAACTGTGATTTCATTGGGCTTAAATCCGTCAGACTCCATCCTCTTAAACAAAGCCACCGCCTCATTAGGCCTATCTCCTTGACCAAAACCTGAAATCAAAGCATTCCACGATGCAATGTCTCTCATGACCATTTCATCGAACACCTTTTCTGCACTGTCAAGATCGCCAACTTTCGCATAAACGTCCAACAATGTAGTACCCAACAAAGAATCAGCGATAAACCCTTTACGCACAACATGCGAATGAAGCTGACAAGACTCGAAACGAGCCAAGACTCTAGCGCATGCTTTCAGAACGAAAGAGCAAGTGAGCGCGTCCACCCTGCAGGAAGTATGGAGCATTGTTTTGTACCAGGAAAAGGCGTCGACAGGAGCGGGGCTCTGGATGAGGCCGCGAAGAATGGCATTCCAATCGTTAGTAGAAGGGGTGAGGATTTGGCGGAAGGCATCGACGGCAAAGGAGAGGTTGCCGAGAGACAAAGCGCAGAGCTCGAGGAGCTTGGAACGAGAAGGGCAGATAGGGAATTGGAACTGGCCCGTGGTAATAAGGTGAGCTTGAATCTGCTTTGCCTGTGCAATGGATTTGCTTCTGGAGAGAAACGAATCGAGCACTAAGTTGGCCATTCCATGGCAATAAGGTCGCTGGCGCTGAGTTTCATTATCTTTCGACTTTAGTTTACATTATTTAGCGTATGATTATTTATATTTATATTTATATTTTTAATTTTCTTTTTTGAGTTTTTTTATTTCTGTTTCTAGAATTGGCTTTTCCTAAATTTCAAAAATTATAAAAATCATAAAAAGTAGTTTTTGGTTTGGTAATATGATATATTATCAACTAAATATATTATTTAATTATTTAATATATTAATTTTAATAAGAATTATGAATA
>JANZXV010000003.1:20007008-20017124 GCA_027576455.1 Erythroxylum roigii
AAAAGATAGACTCCTAATCGTAATAAAAGATAAGATTCCTAATCGTAATAAAAGATAGACTTCTAATCGTAATAAAAAATAAGACTCCTAATGTGTTGGAGGTGTCGTATCAAATTCCTTATTGGAATAGAAGTATTAGTAAGTTAAATATGTTATTTTATTTCAGATATGTTATTCAATTGTTTAGAACTTATAGATTTTCTATTGGAATAGGATTTAAATTTTAGAAGCCCTTTCTTAGTAGAATAAGGGTTCTTAGAACTCTATATATATGTATACTCAGCCCTTCAATAGAAGAAGCAATTATGAATTTTTCTACTAACTTGAGTTTTCAACTAGGTGTGATGCTTTCTTCTATGAGTGATTACTAGACCTTAGAAGTGATTTCTAGTTTTCTACTCTCCATTATTTGTGTTCCTCACAAGACTCCTGCCATCTTAAACCTAAATTCCAGCCATATTAAATCCGAAAATTCTAAGCCCAAATTTCTAGTATCACTAAACACTAAAATCCAACTATATCAAACTGAAATATCAGTATTCCTAGCTGAAATTCACTCTTGAAATTTGGCATTCCAGCAGCCTAATATCAGCTATGTGTCCTAATTTTGTGATTTTTAGCTACTAGTTAATACTTCTTCTATTTTTCCTATGTCAAGTTGTTTCCATTTTCCATTGTGTAATTTCTTCTGCATCAACTTGACTTTCCAATCTGCCTCTCTGTCTATAGTACTACAAGTTTAGAAATGACATATAGGGATTGTTTAATCTAGGTAAATGTTGAAGTTTTCTAAGTTGATTTGAGGTGGAAGGGTTGATCTTCTAAATTAGCTATCAAATCAATAATTCAAAATTATCTGCTATGCTTAGCATCTTTGAGCAACACTCCTCATTGAACCATCAGCCTTCTGTTCAGTTATGTGACAGAAAGCCATACAAAATATGTGAAAGTTCATATTGATTGTCTTCTCGTATATATGCTAGTTTGGATGCCCTGTCCATGATTTATGAATCTAACTTCAGGAGATTCATTTTGTAGTTGCTGGTAATATGAAGAAACTATTGTGCATGGAGAATTTGGTGTTTGAGATGTTTGGATAACTGAACTTTTGACATTTGCAGGCAGTTCAAAAGCTGATTGATGAGGAGTTTCAAGGAATTGAGCATTTTCGCACATCAACATTGCATAAGAAGATAGCTTCTGCTCGCCATGATTTTATAAAGCTGTCAGGTTCTGAAAACAAGCTGGAAGCTTTGCTACAGGTCAATTCTCTGATCCTTTCTTATTTTCTGATTGCTGCTTAGTCATAAATATTCCAAATTATGCGCATTTGCAATAGTGAAATGAGCACACAAAAGAATTTGTGTTGTATGTTCTAAAGTGTATTGTTCTTGCTTTTAACAAAAGTGGAATTTATTATTCAAACAGCTTACTTCAGGATGACATTTCCTTAGTTTTATTAGACTGTCCTTTCCCTAGTTTTATTAGACTGTCCATTCTGTCTGGTTTAGTTGGACAAAGTTTTAATATTTCGAATTGAACAAAACTCGTTCTCCATATATTCTATACCTGCAGTTTGGCTATGATTTGTTCATGTCATATCCTCCTCATCAATGTTGATGGCAGTTTCTTCCTTAGAAAAGTCCCCTGCTTGGTCGATTTTTCTATTGTCAAGCATATGTTATGGTCAAAGAAATTCCCATTAGTCCCAAAAGCATGGTTTCCAGGACATTATTACTTTAATTTCAAAGAATTCAAGTGTTATTTGATCCAGAAAGTAGTATAAATAACATTAGTCTCATAATGTGGGATAGGCTTGCTGGCTCTTAGCATTAAAATTGTAAATAACATCCTCAAAATAACTGAGAAATTTGAAGTAATTCTGGATATCATGAAAATGATATAAATGCTTAAATGAGCTATGTCTATTAGAAAACAAAACTTAGTTCTGTGAGCCATTTAACACCACATCCAAGAAACCAGGACTATGACAAAGAACAGAGTCAAGTATGCATAAGGTCTATTAGCTTGTTTATTGCTCTCCTGAGTCTGTGAACCAATGCAATTTGCATGGATGGTAGAAATTGTGTGAACTAATGTAATTTGCAAGGTTATAAAATCAATTGGAACCATAAATTGTTGCATCAAAGTTGTTTAGACATTTAAATTTAAATGTTTAGCTTTGACATAAACTTACATAATACTTGAAGTTCTGGCTTGTTACTTATCTCTTTATTTTTAATTATAGAAATATATAACATGCTAAGTTAATAAAGCTATGTAAAATGCTTTATGTAATCTTGCAAATATATTCCAATTTAGTACTGGTTATTTAAAAGTATTAGGATTAATGCATATTCTTATTTATGTTATTAATTCTTATTAAAGGATATACCAGTTTAAGAACTCTTTATAGCTGTTAAACCTCTATTCCTTAAATCTTTCCTGTTATTAGTTTGATATCCTATGTGGTTTTTAAAACATTAGATGGAATTTCTAACAAGAGTTTATAGAATACCCATGTTTTCTCTTTTATAGACTGTAAGGTAAGAATTCTAAAAGCAGTTTCAAGTTAATTATAAGTTATGTTATTGTATTAGGCTTCTTGGTTTAAATGGAATTCACGAAGCATCTACGTTTATCTAATTCCTACTTCTAGTCGGGGAAGTTAAAAAGTCAATTGTTTAGCAAAATGGCTTTGGATGATTCTAGTTGGCCAAATGGCCATAGAAAATCAAATTTGGAATTGAAGTTTCTATTATGTCTGTCATAGTTGTCAATTTCAAAAGGTCAGATAATTTGCATTATTTGTTGAAATGGATGCAGGTTCTTGAGCCCAGTTTGGCAAAGGGGAACAGAGTGATGGTGTTCTGTAACACTTTGAATTCCAGCCGTGCTGTTGATCACTTTCTCTCTGAGAATCAGATTGCCACTGTCAATTACCACGGAGAGGTGCCAGCAGAACAAAGGTAAAAAGATGAAAATCTTATCTCATTTTCCTAATATTTTGTATTTGCAACTTGAACACATGTGTACTATGATGATATTATCAGGTTTTAGTAAGCACCTTATCAAGTTAAGAGGAAAGCAAGAGCTTCTAGCTTGCCTCTTAGTTCCCAAATATGATCTGTAAACAGAAAAGTGTAATTTTCCTGCCTCTGTGCAAAGATGACTCTTTACAACTTTTGTATATCTGCACACATCAGTATGAAAATGTATGATTTTTCAAAAACAAACTCATTTTTATGTGCATGAAACTTTCTTCTTTTGAGCAGTAGCTCATGCAACTTGCATGCATTTCTAGAAGTCTCTATTGGATGGTTATTGTTAAATTATTTCCAGTTAAAGCATCAACCAATCAGTGAACATATGACACCTATTTCTGGAATTGTTTCTCTTTTTTTGTTTTTATGTTGGGATTGATTCTATAAGCAATCTTACCCTTTTTGTGTTCTGTACAAAGTAGGCTTTCTAACGTGTTGGGGAAATTCGTAGTTGTGACTTAGACTTTCCTGGCCATTTCTTTATCTATCTGATAAGTTGCTTCATATGGATAATATGACCACTGAATCTTGTAACAACACTTCTAAAATTTGTGGGGTTTCTCAGAATATAGCAGCATGCATTTTACAGTGTTAAGAGAACCTCTATTATTGCCATTACCAACTTATACGAAATTGATTAACTTGGGTGTTTCTTGGATAACATTGTTCTAAATTTTGATTTCTCCACAGTTTTATGCGTATATGTTATTGTTCCCTGTTGGAGATGGCCATCATGGTACTATTTCTGTTTGTTCTGAATTCCTTTTTTTTTTTTTTTTTGAATGTATTCTACAGATACATCATTTGTGCTTAATGTTATGTTCCTTTATCACTTATGTTGTCGTTGCAATTTGCGGTAGATCTTAAATGTTTTACTGGCACATTTTTTTGGTGATAAACCTTACCTTTCACCAGCCATAATTTTGTAAGGATATCTGCTGCATTTTAACAATGTATTTTCTATAACGCAGGCCAAGTTGTGTTAACAGCAGAAAAACACTTTTGGACACAACTCAGGCAATAGTGTCCATTTATAACATCAAAATTAGTTTCAAAAGCGTTTTTGTGCCCCTCCCCTCTTCACCTTGGCGTCACTCTATATGAATGGTCTAGAACTGGAGTGTCTCTATAATTTGAATTTCAATGTTTTGAGTAAGCTTTTATTTTGAACTAGGGTTGAAAATCTCAACAAGTTTAAGAGTGATGATGGAGACTGTCCCACGTTGGTGTGCACAGATTTGGCTGCCAGGGGACTTGATTTGGATGTAGATCATGTAATCATGTTTGATTTTCCCTTAAACTCTGTAAGTGACTACACTCTATGTACTTTTTTTCTCTTGTGCACACCTGTTTGCACATTCGTTATTTTTTTGCAGTTTTCTTGTAACGCTAGCCAACCTCCATGGTGCTACTTGACCAAGTGAAAGTCATAGGTGTTAAGTGTGTGGATCTGAGATCAGATCCTACGCTTGTTTCTCTGCCCTTCATTTAGACAAGAATGGAGAAGTTGGATATTGGATTTTCCTCTTGCATTTGAGATTAGTACTTTCTAGCTTCCTTAAGCTGAAAATAAAATATAATTAATGTGTTAATATTCTTGACTTCTAGATCGATTACCTTCATCGGACCGGAAGAACTGCCCGAATGGGTGCAAAAGGTATGCTACATGAAATTTATTGTATGTTGTAGGTTGTTGAAGGGTTGACACTTTTGTTGTGGCAGAATAGCCCTAATCGTAATTCTGAAGGCGCATTCTTTTGGACTTGCATTAAGTTGAAAAAATTTTCACGATCAGATCCTTTTTATTAATACCTATTTTTTGCTTATGGAAAAGGCCTGAAATCACACTTCTATTTTAAACTTTCTTTTGAAATCAATTTAGTATTTTCATCCATCCATTTATTTGGAGCTGGAAAACTAATCCTGCTCTGCAACTTTTGGCCTGTTAAGCGAAATCTTCTTTTACTTTTCCCTTTAAGTGTTTGATGATAAGATGCTTATGTTTTCAATGTAGTCTTCTGGAAACTTGTAGAAGTTCCAATTTCATAGTTTTGAAGCTTTTGGTTGTCATATGCCCTTGAAAATCTACAGGGAAGGTGACAAGCTTGGTTGCCAGAAAAGACCAACTGTTGGCAGCAAGAATTGAGGAGGCAATAAGGAATAATGAAAGCTTGGAGTCCCTCACTCTGGATAATGTGCGTAGAGATATTGCCAGGGCTCGGATAACAGGAGAAAAGAGTAGGGGTGGAAAACTGAATAAAGCACCCAGCCAGATTAAGCCTGCAACTGTAAAATCTCCAACCATCCGTGCAAAGGTTGCATCTTCAGGAGCCAAATCTGGAAAAACATCCACTCAAGCCAAATCTGTAAAATTATCTGCTTCAGCAAAATCGGTAAAACTCCACAAAGATGAAAGCACAGAGAAACCTTACAATCGAATTAGGTCGAAAAAGCCATCTACTGGTTCAAAGTTGAGTGTTGTTGCATTGAGGGGCAGATCCTCTTCGGCTGACAAGAAACTATTGAGGTCCAGGTAGGGTCACGCATCACAGAAATTCTTGTGTGGGCAAAATTGTACATTAGACAGTGCTCTTTCTTTTTGGTAGTAGGATTATCACTTCCTATTTACTGTTAGAGTAATTGATGGTAGCTTTTCACCCTGGCTTCTCTGCCCCTTCATCAATTGATTCTTGTAGTTCGTATCTATATATATGGCATTACGTAAACTGATTCTGTGATAGATCAGCAAAATAAATTGGCGAATAATACAAAAAAGCTCCTGTGATATAGTTGATTATTCATCTTAACCCCTGTGTTTTTAATTCGTTCACTCTGGCCCCTGTGTTTTATAATCTCATTCAAGATGTCCATTTGAATTTTTTTCGGACAAAATTATCCTTGGATTATTTGAATACAGATTTTTTGGATTATTTTGGATTATTTGAATTCAAGGGTAATTTTGTCCAAAAAATTCAAATGGGCATCTTGAATGAGATTACAAAACACAGGGGTTAGGGTGAACGAATTAAAAACACAGGGACTAAGATAAATAATCAACTATATCACAGGGGCTCTTTTATGTTATTTGCCAAACAAATTGATCTACTTAATAGGTCTAATGGGTTAAACATGAAAATTGAAGAGTCGTTAAAAAAAATGAGATTTACCAAGCCTACACATCAATCGCTTTCATCAGTAATTTCGTTCAGCTAGTATATCTACCTTTCTCATTATAGGTATCCACTGCCAAATAAAAAACCACTCAAAAGATGCGTTGTGGCAATCCCGTAGTACTCTTCAAGTGCAAGCACTTGCGTAGTTTCCATCAATCAAACCATCAGAATAACAATAATTTGATCCTATAACACAGCAGTACCAAATGACCGGAGATAAGATAAAAATAAGAAAGACTAGTTAAAAGTTATCTTTGAAGTTAATTAGTATTCAACAAAATAAACACATTAAAGCAGAGCAGGAAAATGTGATTAGTAGCAAAAGCACATCTAGTTCACAAAACATTTAGATATGATCTTTCTCTCGAATTGCAGTTCAAGAGCAATAACGATTTCTTTTTGTTTCCATGACTTGCTAGATCTGAGTTTCACTTAAATGATTTTATCGACCCTTGTCGCTAAAGTTGAGAACCGTTCGAGCTAAAATATTCAAGGTAGCACCAAAAACGCTATCTTTCCTTTACCCGTATATCCAATTATTGGGAGAGAAATTATTACGTAACATATGACAAGGTGAAAACTTAACACATTAATAAAACTGAAATGTTCTTTAATAAGGTAAAAAAGAAATAAGGTAGTTCTTTAGTGTTTCCCAGTTCAACTCTTTCTGCTCTATTTATAAAGCTATCGATCTTAACACATTGTATGGCATATTCATCTCAAGAGGAAAAACAAAACGAAGAGGCAGAATTGAATACGTTAACGAAGTAGAAACTGATGTAGAGAACTTGAAAGAACAGATGTAACAAACTTCCAACAATATTATGATTCAGTGAATACTTCAAGTATTAATGAAAAAAGAACAAATTTATTGACAAAATCAAATGACAATAAATAAAAAATTAAGATACATTCTAATTTTCACTTTCAACCTTTTTATTATAGTTGCAATTTTTAGAATACAATATAAATTTCTAAATAAAAATTGAACGCATATTATTTTGATAAATTAGTACAACTATTAATTTAATTTTACTATTTTAATATAATTTTTACTAAAAAAATATCAATAGGAAATTCATCATATTTTATTAAAAATAAATAAATAAAATGAGATATTTGCAAAATGTTTAAATAAAAACATTTTTATTTTTATAAATTTCAATTTATTTAGTTTTAAAGTAATTATAAGATAAACTATAAATAAAATTTATTAAGTTAATACATAACTCTCAGCATTTCCATTTTTCAAGCCCCAAGTGAATATTTAGTATCCACATGCATAACTACTTTAAAGAAGTTATAGATTTCCATATTTCTCACCTACAATACCTTCTTTATTGTTTCTAGAATTGAATGTAGCGGATTGTGATAGAAAGCACGTGTCAAGCTACTAAATTTATTTAATTAGCTTCAAAATATGGCAAATGCATCATTTTTTTTTTTTTCATCAGTGAAATCTCCTAGCCCGGCCAGTAGATGAATTCATGAAAATACAAGTCAATGTCCCCAAATCTCTAGATTCTCAATCAACTATTCAAACAAGAGAAAAGAAACTCCATTGAAATAAGAACCAGTTCTGTTTTGACTGGCATAAGTGAGTTTATAGTCTCCATGGGTGAAAATTCTGCAACTCTGAGACATCTATTCCATATCACATCATTCAGTGTAGTCATAAAGAAATTCAAGACAACTAAATGAGCTGATTCAAGCATGCTCTATCCAAATTCATACTGGCTCATTCTAAAGAAAATTACAAAAATAGAACTTCAACAAGAAAAAGGCAAAAAGAGAAAACAATTTATAGGTTATAGAATCAATTACATGTTGAAGGAAACAAAGAAGTAGGATTGTTATTAATTTGTTTACATAAACACATTGGTAATGACACATTGGTAACAAATTTCACCATCCAAACAGCATTCATTAAAAAAATTATAGGCTGATTACTTTGTTTCTTCTTATTTAATGCAATTGTAAAAGTGAGACCTTAATAAGTTGGTATTAGAGCACACAATTATGAGCAACTTTTCCAATACCTTACAATCACAGTTCGAAGCCTTTCTGAAGATGTATTATAAGAATAGAGAGAGGGAGCAGAATGACAACAACTTGCTAGTTACTGCTTAGAATGAGGAGTTATCCTGTGACCCTAACATACCTCATTTGGAAGGACAACAACTCGAAGTCAGTTGTGTAAAGCCCTTTACCATATCTGTATAAGCTTTTGAATGCATTTATTTCTTTCAAGATTAGATATTTTAAATTTAATTAGATTTATAGTAGACCTTAGTAGTTCAAACCGTTGATAAATATAGGATTCCTATGGATAGATTTCCTAATTTATGATGGGAAACAAAACAACAAAAAATAGTAGATGAGGAGAAGGTGGGAATTGCTACATAAGGAACTATGGTCGATTAATGACTTGATATAGTTGATAATGCTACAGAGGAAATGAACTTATCTCTTTCAGCTATCCTAGTATATGTAGGTGGATTAAACACGGTTCTTTTCAGCATTGAAAGCATATTTGTAATGCATCCTTTATCTCAAATATAAAATATGTAATGCATAAACAGAGTTTTAATCATTTTTTCTTTATGTGCCAAGTCACTCAAACACTACAGACGAAGATATAAAACTTATGTTATGTCAAATGCTAATTTAAAGTAGGACATCATGAGATGGGACTATAGAAATCATCATTGCAAGACTTCCGATCCTTTCAACCAACATAGAAATGGAGAACAGATGGAATCTACCTCAAATGAGCATAACCGGAAAGGAGAAAAATGGATTTGGAACATTTTTAACAGTTTAGGATCTTCAACTGGCATTATCTATGTATCAGCTGATTATCTAACTCATTTCAGTCTGCAAAAACAAAAGTTGAAAACAAGAAAACACAAAAACAAGAAACTGATTTTGAATGAAGAGCTAGATGATTGGCATTAGCTATGCTGTTTTTGTTCTTTGTGAACTTCAACATAAAGAAAATCAAAATTAGATACAAAGATGTCCAATTCTGTAAAGAGTTAGTTTTCACAACAATGCTGTTACTTTTATACTTCTATGAACAAATGCTGTGGAATCCCACAGCAGTCTATAAGTTGAAGAACTATTGTTCCTCAAGACTTTAATCAACTCATTACTTTTATAATCTAACCTATGATCATGTTATACACAGAATCCTTGGTTATTCTGAATATAAAGAACTATTCTGAGTTAGCTTTGGTATAGATCCATCTAAGAATCCTTGTTTATTTCTAATAGATACAGCCAGCAAAAAATGATCGATGCCATGTGATGTAATGCCTATGACATGAATTTATGCCTATGAGATGAACTATGAGATGAATTTATGCCTTACTTGATGATGAGGCAATGTCTAACATTGCTAGTAATCTAGATTCTCCTAACTTTTGTGTATTGTGTAAAGCAACTTCAGAGGTAGTTGGACATATGAAGCCTTATTCCATCATTAGGATTTAAGCAGAAGAAGACCAACAGAAATAACTAATGATAATTATGATGGACGATAAAAGAATGCAGCAAAGAACATAAGGACTTCAAAATATTCAAAATTGGGAAACCTTTCGTCCAAAGGAAAATGTTAGTATAAGAGAAGAAAAGCTATAGCAACTTCATAAGTGCTGAAACAAACTAGATTTTGCATCAGCTTTAATGTATAAATCGTGGTTTTTGTCATACACAGAAAGTAAACTATTATTCAAATGGATTTTACACATGTTTCTCCTAAAGTTATTCTAAATTTTACAAATGCAATTATGTGACTATCTAAGACAAGTTGAACCAGACAAAATAAAATTTTTATGTTGCCTTTTGAATCAACTGCCAATAGATCAGATGGTAGCAATTCAAATACCCAGCCAATG
>JANZXV010000003.1:20076307-20095884 GCA_027576455.1 Erythroxylum roigii
TTAGGCCGGGTATCCGAAATTCGTCGCGACTAACGAATGATGTTCGTCGCGACTACTTGAATATGGTCATTCGTCGCGACGAGGGAAATAAATCGGAAATTAATTTGTCGCGACGAATGGACGTGCTGGTTCGTCCCGACGAATGGAAGGCTTCTCACGACTTGTTGACTTCTGAATGTTGACTCCTTTGTTCCTACAAAATAACACACTTGCAGTATCAATTGTCCTCATGAAAATTATCGAGAAATTAACATCAAAACACGACAATGCACTGGCAAATTGCAAATTATGAAAGCTCGATGTAAGGAACCAATTTAAGCACAAAAAGTATCAGTTAGGAGTCAACAAGTGCATAAACAGATAAGAAAGTGAGGCCAATTTATAATATAAACTTGGCTCAATCAATGGTTCACTCTTATCATACAACACACAACAAATCATGTTATCATGTAATTCACATCAACTTGATTTTTGTCAAGTAATATCATATAACAACTGATCACATTTATCATATTTCAAAAACAAAACTCAAACATTTCATCATTTCAGTACAATTTTGCATAATATACACAATGCCAAATTATCACATATTTCATACACAAAGTTTTCAAAACATTGCAATCATTCAATTTATTTAGATCACATGTGTATTCAATGTTATATGACTCAATTTCATTTATTTCATTGTTGTGACTGTGTACCTTTTTCCCTGTCCCGTATTCGTTATGGATATCAGGCTCTTTCATACTATCCCTTATCCATTGGGGATATAAGGCTCTTTGTATACATTGAGCCTTAGTCTCTAATCACGAATGTCTAAGCTTTAAGCTCTTTTTTACTGGCGACATCAGTTTCAACTACCTTTATATTTCATGCATTGGAATGAAATGCATTCCTCAATTTCAGTCATCACATTTGATCAATTACATTTGCATTCATGTTCTTGTTCACAATAATCATCGGACTAGGTCAGGCATGAACATTCAAGTTAAGAACCATGTAGTCAACCTCATTCACATTCAAGTAGCACTTCCAACGTCTAATCATGCATCAAAACTCCTCGGACATTTCATGTCCGGAATTTAGTACACATTCATTAATATCAAATTCAATTCAGTAATAAACAAAACAAGTCAAGGTGAGACCATCTTAGGTTACTCACAATTTCTCCCTTTTGCTTATTGCTGTGAAGTCCCAGCAATGTCTAGAAGCGGTCATTCTACTTGCTCTTTTATATGCAAACAAATATATTTTCATATTCCTATATGGCTCATTTAAATGAATAATCACATTTATAAATGTATCATGTAGTATGCATG
Source organism: Erythroxylum roigii (assembly GCA_027576455.1). Classification (NCBI taxonomy): domain Eukaryota; kingdom Viridiplantae; phylum Streptophyta; class Magnoliopsida; order Malpighiales; family Erythroxylaceae; genus Erythroxylum; species Erythroxylum roigii. The sequence continues at coordinate 20,077,627 of JANZXV010000003.1, forward strand.
TTCAATGACAAATTCTCTGGTGTATATATCTTGAATAAACTGATGCAAACTTTAATTTTTTCTCCATATTTTCTAGAATTCACACACTCGTCAATCATTCAAGTTTTTTTTAATCAAAACCCACTTTCGGGTCAACTTTGCATGATAATTATTACAAGGAAGGTGGAGTTTTTAGACAACTCTTCCTTCTAAACAATTGTTCCCCTATATTTCTAGTTTCTAATAAAACCAATATCATACAATTTGGTTCATTATTTTTATGAGTTATGCTCAAAATACTACAAATTGTGTACATTTGAAATTTTGGTCAGTGCATGATCATGCATTCAGAGTTGTACAACCCATATCTATCAATTCCAATATAAAAAAAATTACAAAATTTATACCAATTTAAAGATAAGAGAATAAGCTACAACTTTTGTGAAGACACCTTTGTTTGACTCTGCCTACATTAATACAGTTTATTCAATAACCATATGATATGATTTCTGTCACTGGTAGTGCTATAGCAAAAGCTAAGACTCAATTTCATGCCAAAATTTGAAATTCTTAGAGACATAATTAAAATTATACTTCTTCAAGAACGTTGTAGCCATATGTCTTTAATTTAATCTAAATTAAGAATCAAATCATTTGGAAATATACAGATCAAGATATAATCAAAATATCAAAGCATGTTCAATGAAAATATTCCAGTTCATAATATTCCAGTAGACTTCCTCACTTTCATCCAATCAATCTTTTTCAAATCAATTCAAATGGCTCTAAATTTTTATGAAGAGGGAAAAAATGTCTTAGGAGTGTATTGGTTCAATTTTCAAGTCATTTGGAGGTCGGTAGACAAAGTTATAGTCAAACGAATCCAAACTATTCAGTTTTAGAAGCATTGTTGGCCATGCAATAGTGTACGACCATGCACTCCAATTCCAGAAATTGCAGATTTTTTTTCCTTCTTCTTCCTCTCTTCACTTACCCCATCATCTCTAATTTATATTCTCACATTTACCTCTTCATTTCAACTCCCATTTTAATTCAACTTACTCTAAACAACTCAAAATGTAAGATTAAATTCAAACATCAAAACAAGGTTCATACGGACATCACCATATATATTTTTGCTTTCTCTCTCTAGATTAACAAAACGCAAGTTTTCTTCTTCTTCTTCCAGATTTTGGTTCCTACACTTTACAACTAATACATCTAATGTATAAACCATCTTTTCTACTTCCATCTCAATTAAAACCCAACACAAATAAATCAAAAATCCAAGATTTATACATAAATATCAAAAACCGTACTGTTCACGTACGCATATTCCATTTTTTGCATCTTTCATTTTCTGTATCTTTCTTCTATCTTCATTCCACGTTTTCTCTCTCATCTTAATCTTTCTTAAAACACAACATCACACTGCTCTATGTTCTCTTTAACTCTAGCTTCATTTAAATCCATCTCTAACAATACCCAAACATTTACGCATATACAATGAAAAAAAAAGCATATGTTCATCGACTTTTCTGCATTTCTGCACTTTCCTACACACATTTCCAGCTATTAAGCATCCTTATTCTATAAACTCTGAACTATTAACAACATGATGAATATTTCATTCCTCACATTCATTCACCGAAACTACACTTCTTAAACCTCTCATTTATGTATTCATTTACACAGTAAAACATTATTAAAAATTACTTACTTGATTCAGCTATCCTTCCCAGCAGTTTCGATTTCAGTGAATGGATGAACAGTGAGATTTTGATAGAAATCAAATACTCTCTACATGGTCTGAAATTCTTACTTTGATTTAAGAATCAAATACCAATTTCACAACATAAATCACAAGCTGTTTCAGTGATGACGAAAAATTGAAAGAGTTTGGTAAGGTGTTTTCGGTGTGGATGAAGAATAGCTACAGTACATTTTTAGACCAAAACAAAAGAACTGCATTCCTTTCCTTAGTAAAAACATGACTATGTGTTTAGCTATTTCACTGCCACATGCAACCAATGCATGTAGGTCATGTGTCAACATACAATGCTGCCACGTGTTACTCTTCCATTTGTCACTTATTTTATATTTTTCCTAGTCCAAAATGTCCCAAAATTTTGGAAATTCTCTAAAATTCACCTAAAAATTATGAAATAATCATAATACTCTCCAAATAAATTTTCAACACAAATAATCCACAATTCACATTTTATTCGCATTTGTAAATCAATTATACCTGAAAAATGTCAATAAATGCATGAACAATTATTTTAATGAGCCAAAAATAAATATTCACATGTTATGCCATATGATGCATGAAATGCACTTCTAATTTCTCAGTATACACTATTCCAGGGTCCTAGCCCCTAACATGGGATATTGGGACGTTACATGCTTAAATCTAACAATTTTCATCTTAATTATTTTATAACTAAGAGAAACTTCCTAAATATATATTTGGATTTTTAATGAGAACTTAGCTTCTTTCTCATGCCTAATAACTCTAATGTTCTATAGTATATTACTTTCTGAACAATGCACGAAACTATATTAAGTTCATTAAAGAACTTATTGATCTAATTAATAATTTACACTAATTAAAAAAAGTAGTATGGCTTAATTAGGAACCATTGCTACATTGGAACCTTCCATTCTTAAAACAATGTTATTATAAGTAAAACGTACCTTAATTCAGATTTACTTCTAAAGTTAATATCTTTATAATCTTGAACTCTAATATTAACTCATGAAAAGAACAATGGATATCTTTAATACTTTACAAGTATCAGATATCTCAAATACTAAATACCTTTAGTACATTATCAACATACTTGGACTTATAATAAGTAAATAACTCCCATATCAATCTCTATAGATTTAATTCCAAAAATTAACTTGTCATCTTTTTGTATCCAATTAGAGTCATTTTTAGACAATTATATTTTGAAAATATATATTATCGTTCTCTCTATGAGCAATATGCCTCTACATACTCATATTAAAGAGAACAACTATATTTCAACAACTATACTCCCAGTAACCTTTTTATAGATATGATAAATTCACAATCATCTTTAAAACAAACTCTTTTAACTCATCATGAAAGTGAATATTTCAACATCTTATAACCTTTTAACTATTCATCAAATGTATCAATAAAGGCATTAAATCTAATTCAATTTATTACTATGAATTTAAACTTTTTAAAGTTCATCTTAATCCCACTACTTATCTTAAGAACAATTCTTCTATAAGTATACATTGAAACAAACAATTTGTTCAATGGGTATGTAAGATTATAACCATCCTTTTAGATCTCTTATCACTTATTATCTGATTTAGTTTTAAACTTAGTGGATGATATATGTTTCAACTAAGTATCACATCCCTAAATCATTTACATTGACTCTTTAAAAGGGTCAGCGTTTCATATTTAATATCAAATATTACTAATTAATTTAATTGGAACTTTCGAGGATAAGTTATAGTACTAGGCATAATATAGAAGAAATAAATATTGCTTACACAAATCTATATTGATATGTAATTTAGTTGTGAAGGTTTTCGTTAGATAATCTCATTCCCTATAAATAACTGAAAAATTTATATCTCACCACATCTAAACAATTTGAACTTTTTCCAGACTTTAGATCAATATTTCATTTAGTACATATGACTTTACCATATAAATTCATTAGTAAATTTAAGGAAATAAAAGTATAATCCTTTTATGAATTGTTATAGTATCTTATACATCACATCTATAAAATTTAAAAATTCAATACCATCATCTTTATTTCATTAAAGGTTGATTTGACTTTTCTTGAACTTAATAAGTTTCACAACTTTCATATGACAGTCTTGGTTATCTGACTTTGTATTCTTGTCACTTATGTTGAGCATAGACCTCCCTTGATTCAATAGATATAAACTATTCGTATAAAATTGAATCAACTACTTTTACTTAAAAATCTATTTCTTATCATAACTTTTATGTAATCATTTTTCTTCTAATAACAACTATCATCTATAGAAAGCCACCAATTGTAGTCCATATTTATGCTTTTACTAGGCTAAATTCAATGAAAACATTCATCAAGGTACTAATCCTTCCTCTACTTATAGAACCTTTTGCATCTTGTTATCATAATGTTGACATACATCTGACATGTTTTTATCAAAATTTATGAGACATAATTCAACTTAAAATGTCAATACCTTTTATTTTCTACATGATATTGATGTATCTCTAAAACTTTGTTACTGAATCTTTAACATGGATTAAAAACAATAGTGCATAGTGAACATACAATTTTTCTGCCCTACATACCAATTAAGAAAACCTTAGATGCTAACACCTTAAGCTATCATTGCTACCATCACTTGTAGTGACCAACTCGCACCATCATCACCAACATTGCCACCTCCTGTTCTTCTCCAATAGTCAGCTCACAACCACCGCATAGCTGCTTTAAGGGTGTATAATAAATGCCAGCTACTAGCTGCCATCACTACCTACTACTTTATTTCTCTAAGCTTTCATTGCCAACCGTCTACATCCATGTCAGAACCTGCTCCACTCATCTTTGACTTTGTTTAATTGCTCTCACATTTTGCTACTGGCTGTTGCAACTTTATGTCATCAATACCATCAATTTAAAGTTTTTAGGAACGCTAGCTAGCTCTGATCAATTTAAAGTTTTCTGTTTTACGTATATAGGATGTAGACTAACCTAAAAAGCACAAGAGAAAAATGAATATGGAATAACTTTGATTGAAGAGGAATGCATAAAGTGACTTTTGAATTGAAAAGAATTGCAAATAGAAAGAATTGGGTAGGATGGAAGATGAATGACACGACATAACTACAAAGAAAGAAAAAAAATGCTTAAAGGACAGATAACAACTAAATTTAAGATCCAAAGTTTTGATACCAAATAATTAATGTCGACCTTAGGTTGGAAATCATCTAAAATATGGATTATAAAGAATTAAAACTATAAGAATGTCTTCAAAATAAAGTAAAGAGAACTCGAACCTATCAAACAAGCCAATTAAAACCAAATTTAAGTGGATTTTGATTGCCATAAGTTGCCTTAATAAGTTGATATTAAGTTCTTTTTAAACCTACATTACATCAATAAGATAACCTTTAATAGGCATAAAGTTCATAAAACTAGAGTCTTAAAGGGAAAAGAACATTTGCATTATCATAATTTGATTAGGAATAGCTAAATAATTCTGAAAAAGTCCAATCTTTATCCAAATAGGAAAAAAATGAAATTCTAAAACTAAATAACATGACTCTTTTGCCTTTCCAACTTTGACATTAGTGACAATTACCTTTTAGAAATTTACAAATGTGAATATTGATGAGTTTGGCACTAGTCATAAGAAATACACCAATGCCAATTTGCTTCTATGTTGCGAACCTCATCAATATAGTGTATGATCAACGTTTGACACCATTGTGGCATTAGTGTCGATTACATTGTATTTCCAAGGTTTTCGGACATCTAATAAACCTTTTTCTTTATGTGTTAAGCATATTCCATCTTTAATAACATGTAAAAAAAAGTGATCAATCTTGGGAATGCATCCAATTCATCTTAAACAACCTTTGTTTTTTGCATCTCTATGATTAATTCTTGCAAAGCTACTGATAAATGATTAATTGACCATATTAATATACCCATATTTAGTGTTTTTACTTGTTGTTTAATAGGTTTATAGTATTTTTGGTACTTATTTAACTTCAAGTATATTTTAGTTGGTAATTGCCTTCATAAACTAAAAGAGAAGAATTTGGCCATTTCTATGATTAATGCATAGAGGTGCCACATAAACATACTCCCTCTTATGTGGAGGGACGTATCTCTCATCTATGGAAGAAGAAACTAGAAGGCAACAACATTTGTCAACTTCCTTCACATTTAGAGCAGGGTGCCGTAGTGTCCTTCAAAGATCTCTTAATCTAAGGTAACATAATTTTGCCTAATAATGTATAGTAGAGCAATAAAAAGTTTGTTAACCTTCTCTATCAATATCGTGATTGCTTCAACAGCAGAGACTAAGTTGAACATCAATTATGAACTTCATTCTTGTAGACAACATCATTTCGTTTATATTCTCACTAATAGGAGAGTTACCAAAAGAAGAGTCTACCTTCTCAAGAATTTCAATCATTTGGGATACAAAACCTTTATTCCTTACTACATTAGTGACTTTTTACTCCAAGGCTGGAGATATAGTGATTTTCCATTTGTTAAACACGATATTGGGTCCCATCAGGTATGCCAAATTATTGGCGTCACTTTAAAATTTAGGCACGCAAGGGAGAATTCCTCCCAAAATTTATACCTAAATTCTTATTAACGATATCACTGGGCTTCAAAAAAATTAGAATGGAAAATTCTAAACTACCAAGATGCTAAAATGTGTCGAAATAAGAAATTTAAACAAAGGAAAATTACAAACTTCAAATGGAATTTGAGATAATGGAAATGAATACACAATGTAAAGAAAACTAGAAAAATAATAACAAAGTGTTTAATAATGGACTGATTATTTTTTTATAGGTATTTGAGGTTGTGTCATGTGCTTTTATCATGGCGTTGGTGGATTTATTTAGTCTTCTTAACTTCAGGCATTTTTTTCCCACTTCCCACATTCTAGTTAACTTCTTGCCATTATTCTTTTAACTTCATAAGTATCTCTCTTATAACTTCCTAACTTTTAGACCACTTATCCATGTTTCTCCATTGTGTTCGTTACTCACTGCTAATGTGTACATATACCATGATCTAGAATTCTGCCATCCGTGAATTCTCTACTTAAACATTTGCTAGGCATTCATATTTTAGGCTCCTTTTACTTACGGGGTAGGTTTCTTTTTAAGTTATCAACAATAATATTTACAATAGTAAGCAACTAAGAACCAACAGGAATAATAAGGGGAAAATGACTAGTACGAGAGGCTCTAACTTCTCACTAGGAATTTTAAGGTTTTTTGCTCTTCATTTCCAAGCTATTAACTTTTTCTCATTCTTCCTTTAGTTAAGCTCTTTCAATTTCCTATTCCTTCTTTGTTTTACATCCATGCTCAATTGTGTTGGCTTGACAGAGTTGAGTTTTTTTTCTTCTTAAGTTTTTGATTCTCTATCATTTCCTTCTCTTATGTTCTCCCTCTCGCTAGTTACAAGTACTCTGGCTAACCTTAGCTAAGGGTAGTTTAGTAACTCTCCAACTTTAAGACTTCTTGCCTTTCATTTTCCTACTGACTTTGGCAATGGTTTTTTAATCTTCATTTTACTAGAGCATGTCATTTTCTTTTTTGAGCAATAGAGGATAAAGTTTTAATCTCATCCCAAAAGTCCCAAAAGTTTCAGCCTCAGCCGAAAAGTCCCATCATCAAATTACCTTCCCACCTCTCCACTCTAAACAAACTTCTGAACTTAGCCTCCTACCAGATGACTTCGCTAAACATCTTTTCACAAGGTAATTTTGCTAAACAGGTAGCTAATTCCCTAGTCCCTCACCTAGCCAACTTGAGGCTAAGTTGGAAACAAGTTGTAAGTGAATCTTCAAGAGCCTCCATACAATGCCCTCCCACTAGCATAGGGGAATGATATGATTTTTTTTCCAAATATAGGGGTATTGAAGGAAAGAGAAAAATTTTGGTCCTTAACATTGATGGGCTTCTATTTTAGAAGGAGACTTGTTTTCCCATTTCTCAATACTTAGGTTTAGAAAGTGTGGAGGTTAAAGGGATTACATGAGGTTTTATTATTAAAACATAACCATATCCTCTTTAAGTTTTCCTCAAAAAAGCAAGAAAAGGAAAAAGTAAAGTAAGGTCATAACACATCTACATCCTACTAATCTTTTTACAATTCTAGAGGCCAAGAATCAACTTAGAAAGGATCAAGAATGAGACTATACCTATTTATGTGAACATCCATAATGTTCCATTAGAATAATAGTTGATGAATTTTATTTTGATTATTTATTTATGCAGTTATTTGTTTATGTATTTGGCTATTGTTTTATGCCAACTATCTTTAAAAACTTTTTCTCTTATGGGTCTGTCAAAAACAACCTCTCTACTAGTTAGGTACATATGGAAACCTATCATATGGAGGAAACAACAACTAAGAGAAGAAGAGTGGGGTATGCTAAGTTGTGTATAAGTGTTGATCTAGTGAAGGAGCTCATGGACACAATTTACCTAATGAGGTTAGGTAAGGAGGAGAACCTACATAAGGATTCAGTGACAGTTACTTACTAATGGAAGCCTAACTCAAAAAATAAGATGAATAATGGGTAACCACAGAGTAGAAGTTTATAGTAAGGAATTACATGGAGGTGAGGGGAATAGAGGCTTAGCAAATGGAAAGACCCAATGAAGAGGTTCAAGAGAAGACAGATAAAATAATCTAGGGCAGGAGCTGTTATGGAGAATGCTACCAATAGGAGAGGTGAAAATTAAGAGAGGAAAAAAAATCACTCATAAAGAAGTAAGGATAGAAGGAGATAATCCACAAATTGTAGAAAAATGCACTTTAGAAATGGATCAAGAGACACCTAAATGATGGAAAGACAAGTCTCATAACTAAATAGTAGAGCAAAAGTTGGATAGTTTTTAAAGTATGAAAGGATGAGGTCACTTAGGAAGAGAAAGGATAAAGGCTCTAAAGCCAAAACTTAAATTTGATGTCGATTATCACATAGAATATTAAGGGTATAAATTTCTTTAATAAACAGCTAGCCCTTGGGGATTTTATGTATACTAATAAGTGAGCTATATTAAGACTACTAGGAAGTAAGCCAAGTCTAGATAATGTCTTCAAGTTGAAGATTTTAAAAGGTCGATGGAACTTTTTGTCAAATCATCAACATCATCACTATGGATGCATTGTACTGACTTATGATCTGAGGGAGGTTAAGGTAATTTTACTGGAATCAAGTGATTAACTAATGCATATCTCTACTAATTTTCTTTAAGGGGATTATAAGGCAAGTATAACTATTGTTTATGGGTTCAAATTTCACTTTATAAATAAAATACTTATAAAAGAATTTGGTTAGTATTCATTATAAAATCTAACGCCCTTAGATAATAATTAGAGATTTCAATAGCACTTTATATAGAGATGAAGTTGAGGGAAACATGGGGTTAAGGAATTTTGTAAATGGTTTTAAGAAATGTGTTTAAAGGATAGGTGTCACAAATCTAAAAATTAAGGGATGCTTCTTCTCTTGGAGTAAAAAACAGGCATCTAGATGGCACCTATTGAAAAAGTTTGATAAAGCCTTAGTGAATGGAGAGTAGCTAGATGAGTATCCAGATACTAAGGCAGTGTTTGAGAGTGCCTCAATCTTAAACCATCCACCAATTATTTCTATAACATGCATACTAAATGAAAGTTCCTTGAGAGAAAGAAATAAAGAGCTCATTTCCTCTCAAGAAGAACTAAAGGAGAGGCTTATAAGTTCTTCTAATAGTCAGTTTATACTAGTTGCAGAAGTAGCTCCTTAGTCTTGCTTTTTAGGTCTTTTATTAAAAACTAGATCAGTTATGATAAGAAAGATGCAGCACATTTACTACAAGAAGTGGAGAGGGTAGTTTTTGAATTAACCCATCCAAAGCTCCTAGCCTAGATGGAATGAATGTTTATTTTTTTTTCCAAAAGGCATGGCCATGGATCAAGGATTTAGTGACAGATACAACTATAGAATTCTTATAGAATGGCAAAATTCTTAAAGAGATAAATAAGACTTTTATATGATTAATTACTAAGTCATATAATCCTATCTCTTTAGGAGAGTATAAAACTCAAAACCCATTTTATAATAAGCTGAGGAAAGTGCTAAGCTAGGTGGTAAATGATTCACGGGTGCATTTCTATAGGGAAGACAAATATGAGATAATGTCTTAATAACCTAAAACCTCTTTAAAGGCTATTCAAGGAAAAAAAACCCCTATGAATTATGCAATGAAAGTGACTTTTAACAAGGCATATGACTTCCTAAGTTGGGATTTTATATTGTAAGTGTTGGAAATTTTTGGCTTTTTAGGGAAATTTAAAGGGTGGTTCAAGAAATGCATAACTTTAACTTCCATTTAGCGTAATAATGAATGGAAAACAAAAAAATCTCTTTAAAGGAGGTAAAGGGATCCTTCCACTTATCTCTTCATATTATGTAAGAATATTATAATCAAATTGGTTAAGCATCATATTTCTCTAAACCTCAGCTTCTGCTTTTATAGCAAATATAAAGAGGTTAACCTATTTAGCCTCTCCTTTATAGATGATCTATTTTTTCCTCCAAGGCTTATGATAAGTCTATTAATATCTTAATGACTACTCTAAACCTTTTCAAAGACCTATTAGGTTTGGAGGTGAATTATAACACAATCCATCTAATAGTATTCGGGAGAGCATAAAAAAAGACAGCTTGGATTTTAAGGATTTCGGGACTACAAGTCAAAGTGCTACCTTTCGCCTATCTTTGGATCCCCTATGCATAAAGAGGTTGCATTATAGGGAGAATGTCCCACTTGTAGAAAGAGTGCAAAATAAGTTGAGTAATTGGTGTAACAAAGATTTATCCTATACTAGCATGCTGGTTTTGATTAAGTCAGTTTTGAGTTAGTTGTAAGTATACTAGTTAGCTCACATATTCCTCTCAAAAGGTTTAATCAAATCTTTGGAAAGACTGCCATCAGACTTCACATCAACACCCTTAGTGATAAGCTATCCTTAGATTCAAAATGTATGGATATATGGAGCATTAGTTAGGGTGTGTTTTGTAACAATTAGTGGATATTAAGTAGCAAAGCGTCCTACATTTGATTATGGAACTCTCATTTTGAGAGCTTTTGTATTTTCAACTAGTTTTGCCATTATTAGTTTAACTCAATTTCATTTCTCAAAAAAAAGTCCTTGGAAAGATTGATTCATAATTTCCTATGGGGTTGGAGAAGAACTAATAGGGTCAATGCAGTAGGAAGGAAGTCAGCAAACCTAAAGAGGAGGGGAGATTGGGAGTCATTTCAATCAATTATGCAATAAGGTATGCTTATTTTCTAAGGGGAGGAGCTTCTGGGAAGTGTAGGTTTATCCAAGTTATTCTAGCTTTTATGATACAATTGTTAAGGCTATGAGAGAACCTTTCAATGCACATAAAATACATAATAGGTAATGGTCAAAGAGCGTCAATACTTCGTGACAATTGGGGTGGAGAGGGTCCATTAATTCAATCTAACTTATTGAGTCATATACAATATCTTGATAATGATAAGGTAAAAGAATAGATTAGGGGCAATCAGTGGCATAATGGATTCCAAATTCAACCAAACGTCAGTTAAGGAGTTTTTCAAGGAAAGAGGTGAAAAGTTAAGCTTGTACAAAATGGTATGGAACAAAAGGTTATGGTTGGCTATGAAATAACGGCTAGCTACAAAGGACAAATAGATGCTTCCTTTGTAAGGAAGACATTGAAATCAACACATATTTTTGAATCTGCTTATATAGCATGGATATGGAAAGAGATTGAGCAATTATGCCTCATAAACATAAGATGACAAAATTATTTATAGCTCCTGAACTGATTCAGTAGCAAAGAAGTACCAAGAAGGAAGACAAAGAAGTGTACATGTTATGCGTAGGATCTTGATATAGAAAAGAGGAACACAAGATGTTTCCAAATGATACAACATACTAAAGGAAACCAAACATTGGATAACAGAGCAACTCCATGTAATGAATTAGAACGGATTTGAAATAAGGAATTATCAAGAAATAGTTGCAATCAAAAACTATTTAAAAAATAAATCTAAGAATAGATCAGTATGTAGATTCACTTTTTAATTTTTAGGAGATTGAAATATTTGATATTCATTTGTTAGAGAACTTTGAATAAATTGAGTATTCGCGTGATAATGAAGTAAAAAGTTAATATTTCAATCTTTACAACAAAGTTGTTAGTACCTTGACCGGTACAAGCCAGAAAGGGTTGGGGTTTACAGCTACATAAACCCCGTTCTCCTATTGTCCTGCGTCGGCGTCCCTTTCTCTTGTTGGCTGTTGCTTGGATAATTGAAGCAGCGCAAACAATGAGTAGAAGATCACAAATCTGCCTAATTAAAAACTTGATCTTGAAACACCAGTTTCAATGTTCCCAAAATCCCGTAAACCACTTTTCTCTTAAGCCACTATTACCAACTTCTATTCATTTCCTTTCTAGTTCAGTTCGATTTCCTAGCATGAGATTTCTCCAAACACCCACCTTACAGTTCCAAACTTTGACGTACCCATTTGCCCAGAGCACCCAAATAACCTCCCCCGCTCAGATTTGCAGGCGACTTAGTAATCAATCGGGGGGTGAGTCGGCGCCTGAATTGGACGTGAACAACGAGGTGGACATGATAAACCTCAAATTTGCAGAGGCAAGAGAGGAGATAGAGATGGCTTTAGAGTCGAAGGAAACTGTGTATTTTAATGAGGAGGCTGAATGTGCAAGAGTTGCAGTGAAGGAAGTCCTTGACATGTTCAACGCTCTATTGGCGAAATTGCCAGAGAGCGAGAAAGCAGCTTTACAGAGGTCTATGGGGCTCAAGATTGAGCAGTTGAAGGCTGAGCTCCAACAGATGGACGATTGACGAGGTTGGTGATAATGAGTGTTGAACTTTCTGTAGTCCTATTCTATTCGTGGATTCAATTGGTTTATGTTCATTTTCTTCAGGATAATGAATTAATGGATTGCAAGATTGTTGTTGAGATTTATTTATAGGCAGGGCCTTCTTCGTTTTCTACAAACGTAGAACATTTGCGATCCTTCCATGTATGGTTTTGAGTCGGATATGCCATTAATTGCATACCATCAAACTTTTAACTGGTACTATTCATTATTTTCAACTATGTTGCTTCTCTGTCCCAAGTATTATACTGAAGTCTGCAAATCTGTTGTTCGTAGTCTTTTTATGATGGAGAAGAGCACATTGAGTCAATGTTTTCCTTTGTGCAGCTCCTAAACTAAGAGATGATATTCTGGAAAGTGATGATAACTGCAACGACGCCGCTGCTAAGTTATCCAATATAAGATAGTGGACTAGAATTTAAGACTTGAAGAACCTGACTCCTAGCGGAGTTAAAGATGCCTCTTGTTATCCTACACTGCCCATGTTCTACGTATTCATCTTTTTCTGAGAGGGCATTAACCTTTTTGTGGTTCAATACTTGTCACTTGTTTTTATAGATGTAATTTGCATAAACTTCCCTAAAGTATTCAAGAAGTTTCAATTAGTCATTACCTGAATGTTTTGGTGAGACAATAGAAAGTTATAATCTGTCTACTCTTATATTGAAATGGCATCGATCCACATGCTTCTCTTGTGATATCCTTGCAAGTCTAAAAGAAGAGAAGATTTGGTATGGGACAGTTGCTTAGAAAGCTTTTAGGCAGTCTACAGAATTTGTACGTTCTTGCAAACAAATATTTATATGCATAAGTTTACAATTTAGTACCAAAACAAAAGAAAAATTATAATGAATCAATGCAAAGATAAGCATTTTCATTTAAAGTTTGATCACCTAGCAGATATAATTGTTAATTAATGATCTGAGTGTGATACATTGAGACGGTAGTGGTTTTGTTGCATGATGAACTACAAATTTTTTCATACATTGAGATGGTAGTGGTCTTGTTGCATGATGAACTACAAAATTTTTGATGGTGAAATATATCACTTGTCTGCCATACGTACCAATTCCTATGTCACTCCAGCTCTGCCTATTGAAGCAGATCATTAGTTAACAATTCTTTCTGCAATGTAAATTCCAATCGAACTGTCTAACTTTAGATTGTCTAACTTTAGATTGATTTGTTGAATTTTCCTCCCTTTTGATACTCAGTTGTAGAACTATGAAATATAGGTACTCGTTTGGAAAAATGTATGAAATTTGGTACTTTGTGTACCCTTGTCCATGAACATTTTGCTCAGTGAAGGTTAGAGGATTTGGTCCCAGCACTGTTACCTTTGTAGTTCCCTCTATTTGCCAATTTCTACTTACTGCCGTGGAGTTGTTTTCTATTTTTATTGTGATACAACTCTGCATTCTCACTATAGAACCTCTTAATGGATATTTAAAAATTTTTAGCCAGTTAATTTCATTTATCAAGTTAGTGCGGATAAATATTCTATCTCTGATGCAGTGACATTTAAGCTATAGCTTCCATTGCATCCGTCTGTCGTGAACTTTCAGGAGATAACAAATGTGTGAATTGCTTATGTGATTTTTTTTTTTTGCCTTTTCAAAATTTACTGAATCAATTGTCTAGCTAATGTATGATTATAACAATTCATATAAGAAAATCACAAAATAATCATAACAACAATATAAAAAATTATGAATGGAATGTGCAAGCAAAGATTTATAATTGTTAGGCTAAAAAACTTTTAGTTTGTGGACACTTTTGGGAATTCTCTATCGTCTTTTTTTGTTAATATGTAACCTTTGTGTTATTCTAAGTATAAATAAGCATGTAATGTTTAAGCCCCTAGTTTTTTTTTTTTTTTGGGAAAAATGAAAGAAATTGTACTAATAATAGCAAAAGCTACAACACAACATTACAATGAGTCGCAGTATCGGTCCACAATTCAGCGCAATTTGAGATTACAAGAGTACATTAAAGAAGAGAAAAGAAAAGATATTGAATTACAACATCCAAGTAGTCTTCAAATCATGGATAAGTGAGCTTTGTTTGTTGCTGGCTATGAAAGGTGCTCAAACCCAATTGACAATGTTTTATGCTATCTGATATTTACAATTTCCTATTTCTTTCCCTCCATATGGAATAGATGGTGGTAATAAAAGTTGTTTTAATAAGTAGTCGATTTGGTACTCCTGGCTTAGTTCTGGCAATGAGCACATTGAAGGTCTCCCTAGAATGTTGAGATAATCAAGATATAAGTTACAGCGAATTCATCGATTTCTTACAAATGAAGTAACTTATGCGTACTTATCATTTGTTCTTCACTTAACTTGTTTTGAACATCTCTTTATTCATGCACCTCTTTGTTATTTTTAATATTTTTCTCTTGATTCATACACCTTTTCCTTGTCCTCAATGTCCATCCTTTGATTGCATAGTTAATTTAATTAGCTAATTTAATTACTTTACTCTTTCAATGAACTTAAATTTTCACATATCACTTGCTTCTATTATGTTTGAGTTATCAACATCACAAAACTTGTTTTGTTATAATCAAAATATTATGTTAGAACCTCATTTGGTTTAATAATCTCTCCTTATTTGATGACGATAAAATATTTTGGTGATATTGCAAGTAGAAATACAATAGTTATGAATATGCTTCCCTAATGTCAAGCATATAATTCATGTATCATTTATTTATTAAGTTTCAGTATCACCACTCTTTCTCTCGTTTTCTTAACATTATATGAGGATATAAGAATCAAAAGGAAAAAAGTGAATAAGCATCATTCACCTCTATCATACATACTAAGTTCTCATCAAAGTACGCATAAAAATAAAGTTAATAAGGAATCTTCAATATTCTCATATATCAATTTCAAAAATTATCTACTTTTCTCCCCTTTTTAAGTACATAAGTAAAGTCAATAGTTGCATTGAGATCAATTATGAAAGCATATGGTTACCTCCTTTTATTTGTGTCATTTAATGTTCTTTTCTTTTCTTCACTTGATTAAACAATTAGCTTTTTTTATAACAATTTTTTTGCATAGCTCACTGTGTGAATTCTCGATGACTTTTTTCTTCATTGTTAGAGATACCGGTTTTATTCTATTTTAATTATGGCAACCCTCCATCTTTATCTTTTTCAAATCAATGCTACTTGATACCATTAGTTGCCCTTTCTTCCAATTAATTGTAATTTTCATTACCATCCTAATAGAAGACTACTATCCTAAACTTCTGACTACTTGTGTTAAACATATCCTGCTCAAATTTCTTTTGTTGTTATGCCATTTTTTGGGTAAGGCTAATAAATCTACTAGTAGTTCTCCTTTACAATTATAAACAAGATGTAAGCCCTACTAGTTTTATCTTTAGGGTAAAAGCATCAAGTGGAATAAAAACCTTGGAGTAACTATATCCCTTCTCCTGTTCACTTTGAGCTAATTGAAATGCTTTCATTGTACTTATATGCTTAAGACAAGTAGAAGGGGGGTTTTTCTAATTGAAAGAGATCCATTTGAACTCTAAATGAAGTATATCCAAAGTAGCGAAATTAATCCATCTGTGAGTTTCCTATAATGGACTTTGAGTTATATTGGGTCTAGCCTACTTAGTTCTCTTAAAGCCAGGTCCTTTTACAGTTGATTCAACCATTGACAGTTTTGTTGCATCTGCTTTTCCAACTATTGTAAGATAGGTTAAATCCTATCCTTTCCTTTTAAGTGAGAAAGAGTTCCTTATGATCCAATAATGCGACATCCCAATATAATAGAGTATATACCCGAACATTCAAGTACATATCCTATGATAATGGTATGTTAGAACAAAACACATAACCAACTTACACATGGCATCATCTAACATAATTAAGAGTCATCAAAATTTAAACCATTTATTGCATTCGTTAGCAAAAGCTTTCACTGTATTTTACAATCCTTATATAAGTTCTAGATAAGAAACTACAAAATACAAAATTACAATTATTCTGATGTCAACTGACAGACCTCTGAGCCATAATTACGTCCAAAATGTTCCTCTAATATGGTTAAACAAACTAGGTCTCCTGTCTTGTATATGAAAAGTCACATTGTAATTTTTCATAGTTTCGCGAACTCAATGAGTGAACTATCATTGATGATTTCACCCAAGTCAAATACACAAAATCACAGATCTCTCAGATATTCATTCAGAACATGTATGTTCCAAATACTCACATTAACATGGCACATCTATAATCATTGCGAATCAGAACAGATATATACAATTACAGATGCATATGAGACTCTAGGTTCGTTATTATTCTTATAACCGTGTGTCTTTCACATACAAATATAGATACTGGCCCATTGGGCTTAGTCAGAATCAGAAATTACGGAGCAAAGCTCTACGTGCAGAAACAGAAATCACAGAGCAAAGCTCTACGTGCAAGCGTTTTCATACTGGCTACTCCGATCACAACACCTTTATCTGAGTATGCATGTTATGACATGCATCAAATTCAGAATATGCCATGTATAAAAGTTACATATGATGCACAGTTAGAATCTCATAGTCATCGAACCTAAGTCCGGCATTCAACTTTCGTCAAGAACACAAAGATCATTCAGAATTTCACAGCAATCATAACACTTCCAATCATTTCTCAAATATTAAACTCCTCGGACTATAAGTCCGGAATTCATAACAAATCACAAACAGTTCATAATTGGAAGTCAAACAAATTCAATCAATCCTAGGAAAATCATCTAGGTTGCCTCACAGTACGCTCCAATATGTTATTGCCTGGATGGTCCGGCAATGTCTGATTGACATCCAATGTGCTCCTTTATTTCATACAAAACACATAGATATATATCACACTTTTGCACAAATGTATAAATATTCCTTTATGAACATCTATGTATAGCAAATATGCACAATGCATGTTCAATGACAATCCTGGGCATCTTATTGTGACTCTTATCACCATATCTTTCATGTATCAAAACCTTTGTAAGTTGCATTCCACAATAACCAAGTCACAGGCATGCAACATCACACACGCCCGTGCATAATAACCAAGAAAAGTCACGGCTGTGTAATCGAAAATAAATCATTCTCGAGTGTTAGATCTTAACTCATGCTTTTGTATATCAAATGACCATTTCAGTTTTCTACCAACATGCTTTCAGGTCAACTTTGCATTGTCATTCTGATAAGGTAAATGACATAATTGGACAACACTTTCTTCTAGAAAATTGTTCTCCAATGTCTTAAGTTCCAAATGTCGGACCCCGCTCCCGAAGCCTCGACTGTCCCGGGAGGTGAGCTCTGCTGTGACCCGTTTCCCGAGACACCTGCTGCTTTGCTGAAACTCTTAGACCTGACACTTGCTGCTAACTCATGTTTGTGGTGAGCGTATACTAGTCCTGACTTTAAACCCTGACTGTTTCTGAATAATTCAAGAAATTTACCTTTTTAACCCATGTCTGTTAAACGGATATGAGTGTCTGTTAAACGGACATGAACTGAACTAGGGTACCATTTTACCCGAGAGTGTCC
>JANZXV010000003.1:20115170-20126433 GCA_027576455.1 Erythroxylum roigii
TGTATCTTTTTATTGAAACATTACGAAAAGTAGAAGAAAATGCAAATTAAAAACTTAAACATATAATTTTTTATTAAATTTGAAAATAAAATCAAAAATAAAAACTAATGTAAAATTAGATAAATATTTGTTGAGATAGCATAACTAAATAGTTGATACTTCTAATAGTTATAAGGTTGTAATTTTTTTCAGGTATAGGAGGAAAGATTCTCGCGATGGACGTATTAAACTACAGGATTGTCGTATCCTCAGAGTTGCTCGATGAAGATTCCTAGTGTAACTAGCAATGAGAAAATCCGATCTTTGCAGGCGTATAAGGTACCAATAGATTAGGGTCACCATCTGGTGTGTGTATATATATATAGTGCTTTTTTTATTTTTTTTTATCCTGCATCATTATTATCCTATCAATTGAAAACAACATCCCTATTATATAAGGATAAAGCTTAGCTTAGTTGGTTCCAGAAGGGTAGATTTGCTCTAAGGTGCAAGGTTCGAATCCCACGGTTTGCAGTGTGAGAGCAACATTCTTGAGCCCCTTGTGAGCTTTGAGGGTGGGCTCCTTATAGGCCTGTAGGTTACTCACCTCTGTAGATTTGCTCTAAGGTGCAAGGTTCGAATCCCACGGTTTGCAGTGTGAGAGCAACATTCTTGAGCCCCTTGTGGGCTTTGAGGGTGAGCTCCTTATAGGCCTGTAGGTTACTCACCTCTCTCTTAGCGGACTGCTGAGTATCTGATTTACATCCTCCCAATTGCTTCGTCGGGTTAGAGTGTGAGGGCCCTTTAAGTTGGGGATTCAACTTTTTGCTCGATAAGGCTTGATAAGGCTTAGTATTATGAGACGTCCCTAGATTCGGCTGACTTCGAGGTACGTTGACGAAGATGAGGTCAATATTAATAACATCAATTTCGTAACCTGTTTGTTTGGCACGCTATCGTCAGTTTCTGCTCAGTGAAACACTTCCTGCTGTAATATCGAACTCGTGTCAAGCTCGCAATGTTTCTTCTTAAGGTACTTTCACTTGCTTCTTCACCTCTTCCGGTTGATGCTATTTCCTTTTTGTTTTTCTTTTTCCGTCTTTTGCTTTTTGCTTTCTGTTTTTCAATAGGCTTGGAGAACTACTGCTTTTGGTTGTTATGGGTACCTGAATTTCACCAAATCTGCTTTCCTGTAAGTCAAGTTCCTATCTTGTTATTTGTTTTGAAACTTTTTGGTCACTGAAACGATTGCAGAGATGTTTTCTTTTATATGGTTTTATGGATGCTGATTATTCTATTTCCTGTTCAATAAAGAAAAAAAAAAGACAGAATAAAGAAACTTCAAATTGGTTTACAGTATTGGTCATTCATTTCCTTATTTAATAGCGTGTTTTCTTTATATTATTTTCTTTTTTATACACAAGATGAAATTGTTTGTTGTGGATATTTGTTCTCTTTATGCCTAAATGTTTTTAATACTTGTTCAATTTGTAGGGAACACTCCAAAAAGTTCAATCCAGAAGATACGGAGACAAAAATAGAGGGGAAGAATTGTGTGGTAACTGGAGCAAATTCTGGCATTGGTTATGCAACCGCCGAGGGACTTGCTTCACGGTAATGTTTTTGTCTAAATTCCTGCATTCTTTTGATTTCTTGGATTTTTTAGGGACATTTTTTGATAAACATTAGAATTTAGCAATGATCATCAGAGGTGCAACTGTTTATATGCTATGTCGAAGCAAGGAGAGGGGAGAAGCTGCTCTTTCGGAAATAGTATCTAAAACAGGAAACCAAAACGTTCACTTGGAGGTATGCAACACTTTTTTAAATTTCAGTTTTTTTTATACCCAGGTGTTCTTGAATAAGGGTGCTCGTATTGCAATCAATGGAAATTGAAATTGGTTGATCCGTAAGTGCGGATCTGGTTAATGGGGCTAGCAGACTTGGAATTACCCAGTAACTGCCTTAAGCAGTTTGATTTTTATTCAAACAATTTAACCCTGAAATCTCAGATGATAAATAGAATGTGAGTTACTGAAATGCTGCATGAATTTTCTCCTTATGATATTTTCCAAGTTGTTATTTGAGGTATAAAATGCTCATATGTCCAAAATGAGCCTTGGACAAGCTAAGAAGTGGAATAGGATTTTCTATGGACTGAAACATCATGCGAAGTTGCTACTTGTCAGTTGATAATTTCAACTTTTATGTCTGGTGCTTAGGTTTCTAAATAGCTGTCCATATACTTGACATTTTATCATACTTTGATTTTCCTTACTGATGAATGAAAGTAACAGGAGATGGCAGCAAATATAAATCTCAACTTACTAAAATAGTAGCTATACTTTAAAGAGTTTTAGGCAACGGAAATTCTAACCAAAAAAAAAAAAAAAGACCCTAAAGCTTTAACTAAGAAAATTACTTAATTGTAAATAAATAAGTAAAATCATAAACAGAAAAAGTAAAATGGTTAAGTATTCTTAAACTTGTGCTTAATTTCATTTAGTTGTAACCTGCCTCACATTTCTTGCAGGTTTGTGATCTATCATCTGTCAGTGATATCAAATCTTTTGCATCCAAATTTTCTTCAAAGAATGTTCCAGTTCATGTTCTGGTAAAAGTTCCTTGCTCATTGTTTTCGTATATTATTTTAGAAAAAAAAGGACATCATTTCCTATAGTCTTTTACCTTATGAGTTATGAAACTCCAAATGATTGGCGGCTTTCACTTGTTAATGGAACTTAATAATTTTCAATAAACACTCTATTTCCTTGCATAATGTTACATTACTCTTAAAAAACTACTCCTCAAGAGAAAGAAAAGGTAGCTAGATTTTTTTTTCAAAAATTAATAGATTTCATTATAAGAAAAAATATACAATCTAGAGGGCAAAGCTAGTATAATCTATATAATCTAGATTACAGAGATTTATGGTTTCTAGTAATCGTCTACATCTTGAGATTGAGGGAATTTGCGAGACCACTTAGTCTCATATTACTCCAATCCCCATATACTCTTCATGTTACTTGTCAGATTTGCAGCTATTTCTCTGGCTAACATGGCCAGTCTGCAATGTAGGAAGATGTCCTGAAAATCTATCGCACTGCTTCTACTTGTTTAAATACTCTGCAATTGCATTCTTTCCATATGTAGTACACCAAGGCTGTCCAACTTAACCTGATAGCTTTGAGATCAACCACATTATGCACTCTAATTTTTTTCCAACCAAGCAATAGTTTCACTCCAAGAATCCATTGGTCGGGCCACGCTGAGTATATTTTGCAACCGATCCCGGACTTGTCTGGTATATCTGCATCTAATCATGAGGTGTTCCAAACTTTCCAATTCTGCATTACATAACTCACAATTCAGATTGCTAATGGAGAACCTGATCTTATCCCTTGTACGCAACCCTCCATTGATTCCCATCCATAAGATGAATGAGTGAGCTGGGTTAAGATCACTATCCCATACTAATGTTGCCCACTCCTGCCTTGTGCTCTGTGTAGCCTGTAATAGTGTTTTACAGGCTTTTGTGTTGAACTTCCTTGAGTTATCTACCAGCCACTGAATTTCATCCTACTTTCTTTCCTGACATTGAGGCAACTCTTTCATGATGAAACTGACACTCCTACTATTGTAGAAGAGCCATATCCACTAATTATTTCGAATAAGCATACTTACTTTGATAGTTGGATTCACCACCAATTTTAAGTCTTGTACCTCCTCCACCTTATATAGAGGACCTTTATAATGCCAATTATCATGCAAAAAAGACGTGCTTTCTCCATTTCCAATCCTATGGAACACTTGACTTTACATCCATTGTCTGGTTTCTAGAATTTCTTTGAGAGTGCTTGACATATTCTGCCTTGACTGTAGGATACAGATACTGTTATGCTGAATGAATACATTGTGTATCCATTTCATCCCATTTGCTTAGGTTTACAAATTTTGTCTCAACTGATCTTCTCTTTGCTTCTGCCTTGGTTTGAGCCGTTCCACAAGAAATCCCTAAGCCTCCTGTTGAATTCCTTAAGGATACTTTTAGTAATGGATAAATGGTTGATCCAATAAGTGGTAAGATTGCTTAGTATTGTCTGAATTAGCTGTAGCCTGCCTCTATAGCTAAGGAACCGATTGCTCCATTGATTGATTATGCCATAAATTAAGTCCAACAGAGGTTTGCACTTCCCAGCATTAATTCTTCTTTGAGAAATTGGTACCCCCAGGTATTTGAAGGGTAGTTACCTTTGTGTTAATCCCATCTCGATAGTTGTAGATGCTACCTCTGCACTTGAGTTGCAAGATAAATAGTAACAACTCTTCAAAGGGTTGCATCTTAAACCTGAAATTCCTTCATTGCTTGCATCATTATGTCAATTTAGTTTTTCTCAACCTTGCAAAACAATAAGAGGTCATCTGCAAAAGCTAGGTGTGTGAGCTTCGAACCTTTACATCTGCCATGGAATTGGAACTTTGCATGCCTCCGTATGGAATTTACAAGCAGAGTTGACAAAACCTCCATACATAAGACAAACAGGTAAGGGAATAATGGGTCCCCTTGCCGCAGGCCTCTCCTTACTTTGATCTAGTTTGTAGATTCCCCATCCACCAAGATAGCCATAGAAGCAGTAGTTACCCATTCCTCAACCCATTTTCTAAACAAATGTAACTAGATATTACAAAAGCATCTTGCTAACGTCTTGCTAAATCAATTAAAATCTAATATGTAATATCGTTGGCTCTTATAGGTTAACAATGCTGGTTTGATTGAGCACAAACAAATTACCACATCAGAAGGGTGTGCTCCCGGTCACTGATTTTCTTCTCTAAAAGTCAATATTTCAATATGTTGTAATCGCTGAATTCCCTGGAACTCTCATGTTCTGTTTACTACGTTGTTTCAGATTTGAACTGAATTTTGCTGTAAATGTGTTGGGAACTTTTACCATGACGGAACTGATGGCGCCTCTATTGGAGAAAGCTGCTCCAGATGCTCGAGTCATTACTGTTTCCTCTGGTGGAATGTACACAGCTCCCTTGACCACAGATCTACAGGTAGCTTCTATCCAAAATCTAGTATAATTGTTTGAGTTTCTTGATCCAATACTTATGCATCTACTGAGATATTTTCTCAACGCAGTTTGTCAACGGGAATTTTAATGGAACGGAACAGTATGCTCGAAACAAGCGAGTTCAGGTTTCTATGAATTAATGACATTGGACTATTTCAGAAATTGGATTCTGTCTGTTGATCATTTAATTAGATAATTGTGCTATTAAATTATGATACTCCGAAATTAGAAGAAACTACAAGCATATCCAATGAAGTATCTACTCTTTTTTTCTGGATGATGCTTACTCTTGTTTGCTTGTCATGCTGAAAAAATAAAAGAAATTATAAAGAACTAAAAAGTTTTCCTTCCATGATGTCTATGAAAGATTTATCCAAGTCTGCATGTTAGAAGTGGGAAAACTCACTGCGGAAAAAGACACAGAAAGGAAATAATTGGATGTAACAGAAACAAACTTAGATTAATTGGCTTTTCAAGTGAAAAGACTCTGTAGCAGAAAAGGAGATCATTGTTATTGTGGAGAAATACAACTCAGATATGTGCTTAGGAATACCGTCTAGATTTCTTTCAACATTTAGTATTGGCCACCATGGTTCATGGTAATCTCTATCACCATTTTACATAAAATATTTCAAAGGCCATTAATCTATAAATCAACTGATATGAAAAGGTTTTTTGGTAATGATTAAGGTTTTCTTGTAGAATATGTGTAGAATAGAAGTGTGCAACTCTACTGATTTAAATTTGTACAAAATTTCCTTCATTGAATTTGCAATATCTTATGTTTTGTCAGGTTGCTTTAACTGAGAAGTGGTCTGACTTGTACAAAGGAAAAGGGATCTCATTCTACTCAATGCACCCCGGTTGGGCTGAGACGCCAGGAGTAGCTAAGAGTTTACCCAGTTTCAATAAATCGTAAGGACGCAGTATTACATATAATATCTATATAACTTCCATTTGATATTTTACCGATGCCTTTCTTTCTTGTCCGGATAATCATGTTAAGGCTCTCGGGAAAGCTGAGGACAAGTGAGGAAGGTGCAGACACTATTATTTGGTTGGCTTTACAGCCCAAAGAAAAGCTAGTCTCTGGTGCATTTTACTTCGATAGAGCTGAAGCTCCTAAACACCTCATGTTTGCAGCCACACGTGGCACTCATTCGCTCATTGACCCGATCATGAACACCCTCCGTACTATCTCTCAACTTTCTGAATAGGAAAATATTTACTTTTTCGTTCAAAGAGGAAGCTTGAAACAGTGCTAGTGGTTAAAATGATTATGTACTTCTTTCTCTACTACTGTATCGGAATTCGCTACTTCAGCTGCAGAATCATCCCTTGCATGCAGTTGCGCGACTACCTGCCTGTTCTCTCTCAATGTTTAGTACTGATTTAGTTAAAACATACAACATGATTATGTACTTCATTCTCTACTACTGTATCGGAATTTGCGACTTCAGTTGCAGAATCATGCCTTGCATGCAGTTGCGCTACTACCTGCCTGTTCTGTCTCAATGTTTAGTACTGATTTATTTAGTTAAAACATACAACTGCAGACATTGCTTGCTTACAAAAAAAATCCATGAACCAATATATGCCAAACTTAAGAACTTGTCTTACAAGATATGGAATATATACATACAACCGTATGTCCATCATCTACTTTCTATATTTGCTGCATAGTTGTACTGCAGCCGCTCGCTTGGTGTAATGGGCAAAATCAACTGCTTTAGCATCTAAAAGATGATATATTCTTCAACCTACGCAGTTCTAAACGCGCAAAAGACGTCATTTACGGTGATTATCATAGCATCCCAAGAGAGTTGGCTTTCTTAACCAATATTGCTCAAACCTCTGCCGAGCATACTCCTTGTAGTCAAAGTCAAGCGTGTTCACATAAGCCTGGAATCACATATTTCGATGAGACAACTCAACTGCAATTTCTAGTAAATGGTGTATATATATAAGATGCAGAATGCATACCGAGATTATTCCCCATAAGCCCCAAAATAGATGGCTTGCAAGAGTATACTTTTCTGTGTCACGAAGCAGCTGCTCTATCTCATCTTCACTGGCTTGATTGCCTATACAAAGAAAATGTCCATGTACAGTTTTAAGAATCTTACTAATTTCTCAAAACTATTTAAACAAACAGGAAACTTAGAGACTAACCTCCAGAACTTAGATATGCTTCCACGAATCTACGTCGCTCTTGTAGGCCTGAAAATGCAATTAACATAAGAATCACTTAATTCTAAAATTGATGCCTTATCTTTTTTTGTTTTTCCCTAACATAGCTAAAATATAAAAACTAGTTCATATGAAGGAAGTGAAAGAATCAACTTGAATCAAAAGTCAGGATCATTAGAAAAAGAGACCACAAACAACCCTGTGCATTAATAATAGTCACTGACCTGGGTATTTGCTATAGTCCAAAACATGCGGTGTCTCAGAATGATAATCTGCTGCCATCTCACAGAAGTGGTTTGCTAGGTCATATGCAACAGGATTGTAACTTCCATACTCGTAATCCTAGTTATTGAAAAAAAAAAAATTAATGTATCAGAATAATTTCATGGTCATGAAATCGAGACCCAACTTAAAAGAAAAGAAACAAAAAGGAAATTAAAAAGCATATATAATCTAACATAAGGCTTGGAAGTGTACTTAAAACAAAGAAAATAGATGCAAATGGCACTTAAAAAAAAGAAAATAGAAGCAAATGCAAACATCTGAGAAACTGCTAGGAGAAATGACAGCCCAAACAAAACCCAGGATGTGCGTCAGGAAGAGATGATGCATCCAATGCTTTGAAAATCATACTCAGGTTACAGACTTTAAAGGAAATGGGACAATATGTCAAAATCTATGGCATCCTAATTCCTAAAATTACTGAAAATCTCAGGAAGTGCATCATAAGACTAATAGAATGAGGGACCACATTCCTCACAATTACAGAATCAAAACAAAACTGAGGGAAAAGTAACAACATTCAACTGGGGCAAATAGAAAATGGATGGGATGATATCATCGAACATCTGATCAAGAAAAGAGTAATACCTCAGGGAAAAAGCAAACCTTTTCTTTTGGCTTCACTTTTTGTTTTGTTTCCATTTATATGATTAGTGCAGTTGACATCTTTAGCTGCAACTGTTTAAAATTGCAATAAAATTACCATGCAAGCATCACAGTTTGTTTCAAGCATGAGTCAAAATTTCAGACTGTCATTTTATGCTTCTTTGCAACTCATTGCTTTACCATGGGACTAGTGAAAAAAAGTGCAAAACAAAAAAAGAAGAGTTTACGTAAGAAGATATCGAATGATAAACTACAATACGTAGCTAGCTAACCACAAAAATTGAGCTTTTCTCAGTTAACCCAATTTATATTTGGCCAACTTTTGTTACACTGAAAATTGCTGGAGATTGAACTCTAAACGAAATGCAACTTTTCCCTAATCTAGCCCTCTTTCTCTCATCATAGTGACTGTTGTCTGTTCCTGTAATTAGCATATTTTGCAGTCCTTGTCATCAATGTGAGCACAAACCAAGATGTCAGTCAAATTGCAAACAACCAATTAATATATCCTACAGTCAAAATTGAAAGAAAGGATGATTTATATAACCGTCAATTGCGTAGCGGAAATATCGGGCTTCCAAGATTTCATCTCCAAATATTATCTAGCATCATCTAGGCATTTCATTGGTGACATTACATACATACAATTGTAACAAATACCTGGAAATTTATTGAGTTGAATATTGGTATCAAGCCAACAAAAATATCATTTAGCAAAAGAACACAGGAGACTTACAATCAGGGTGATCGCTCTTATTTCTTCATCCATCATTATGTTACCATATTGAAGGTCATTATGGCAAAAGCCAATTTCTTGATGCTTTTGGGACAACTCTTTTTCTAAATTATTGATTTCTTCTAGTAGAACATCCATGTAAAAAGCCTTTGCATCTTTAGGGGAACAAATGCTTCTAGCCTTCTTAACCCAATCCCTAGTGAATACGAAGACAGAATAAATAAATTGTTGATAGAGGCACTAAAATGTACTTTGGAAGAGGAAGATTTACTTTCTGATGATAATACCTTATTCTTCTCCAAAGGAGTATATTTCTAGGACCTGGCACATCAAGATTGTGGAATTCTCTTGTTTTTGCTGCTATCAGATCAGATATGTCAGGGTCACGGAGGTCAGCAGCTGATAGGGTCTGGAAATTGAACCACAAAAGGATGGATGCGGTAAGTAGCATTAGTCATCAAAATAAAGATTGGTAGTATTATTTAGGGTGATACGCAGCACATCTAAATAAAGATCAAGGAGGGGATGAATAGGAAACCTAAGATCCATGAAATTTGTTGAAAATAAGTATGACCTGAATTTAGGAAAACTGGACATGATCAATCACATGTTCTTAATTTAAATAGCAAAAACCAACTTGTTCAGAATCAAATACTAGTAAACACGTAGCCGCTTTTCATTTAGTTCAAAGGGTGTCCTAACTAGCGCAGAAACTTCATTTCTTACCTTCACACATACTTGCAATCTCAAATAACATCTTAAGGTAATCGATCAGATTTCACATCTAAAATAACTAGCCAATGGTGCAACATAGGATAATATAAAGATATGCCTCGAATACCATAGTTAGCCCTACTAGAATTGAAAATAAGCATAAAATGCAGTTACCCTCGCATGAATGAACTCTTCAACTCTTCCTTCCGGAAACCGTCCAAGAAGCCGAGGCCCTTGTCCATGCCTAGACATGCACTCAAATGTCCTAATCTCATCATCCCTGTTGAAGAACACCTCAACGCCTTCACCATAAACACGAAGCAGAACTTTTCGGGTGGGATCTCCGGTCTTGGTAGGCCAATTAATCTGGTATACCTCGTTAGTCATAGCCCCTTTCAACGGTACAACCTGCAATGCATCCAAGTCATCCACTACATCTCCCCACTCAGAGGCCACCGAAAGAAGCACTTTCTTTAGCTCCTCTGGGAAGTTACCCTTTACGAAACCATTAGTCAAGATTGCCATTTCCCACCTCAAAAAAGAGCTCAATCGACGAGTAACACAGCACTGCATTGAAGGCCAAATGTCAAAATAAAAGAAACAAGAGAACTTTATCGCTACACGTGACAATCCAATCTCTTTAATTGCATCCACCATTCAAGATTGGATCAAACTCATCTCCAAAACAAAAAAATTCACAGCCGAAAAGAAGAATATATAAAAAGCCCAGTTCAAGAAAAATCTTGAAAAGTGAAAAGACAGGGAATTTAGAGAAAAGAAAATGAAGGAGAAAACATGCAAAAGGAAAAAGACGCACCTAAGAGGGAAAAAAGAGAGAGAACAACTCCAGCAAAGTAGAGAAGATGACGAGATTGAAACAGAGAATCTGCGTATTATAACGTAAAAGAATGGTAAAAAAATATAAAAGGGGTATTGACAACACTTGTTGCAATGTTGCTTCTGCTACCGATATATGTACAAGTCAGCACCCGCGTAGAATCTCCTCGGCTCGTGTGAACTGGCTCTGATGAGAAAGTCACCGACGGACGCTTGTTATCCATCACAGACCAACACACCACTAACACGTATAATTTTTCAATTGAGCTGGCCACTTATAATTAGCCGCGTGGACTTATATAAGCAAAGTACCGAACTCATGGTTGGAAACTTTCGTGAGAAGGCCCTAGTCAAAGTCGCCTGTCCTAATCCAATTGTTTGTTTATTTATTTAATTAAAAAAGGTTAAAATAATATAAATATTGCTAAAAATTTATAAAACGCGTGGAGTTGGAAGTTTACGCGCGTACTAAGGAAAGCAATGTCACATGGAGCGGAACAGGATCGATTTGGATTTTGCGCGTGAGTGTGTGTGTATGATATTGGCCTGTCTACTTTGGGAAGGAAATCGTCAATGCCGTTTGGGATTAAAAATTACGTCGTTTTCAAAAGTCAATAAGAGACGTCAGTGTACGTATTGATTATTAATAAGTACGACTTACTGTTGGAAGTTTACAAATTTTATCCAAACATATCTTATTTGGACATTTGATCTTCTAAAAATGTAAGCCACGCATACTGTATTCCAAAGTAAATTCAAAGAAACACTATTTTAATAATGATAGGATCACGCGAAATCGTTTAATTAAAAGAGATACTACTTATTTAAATTTAAATTTAAA
>JANZXV010000003.1:20189327-20204978 GCA_027576455.1 Erythroxylum roigii
ATCATTCAGATATCAAAGCCCTCATTAATACCATGTATATTTACAATTGGATTGAACAAAACAATGTCAAACAATTGCATAACTTTATTGACCACTTCAGATTTTTCCTCTAATACACATACGGGTCAACTTTCTATGCTAAATCTGATATGTTAATTGACCAAATTAGACAAAACTTCCTTCTGTGAAGTTGGTCTCCCATTTCTTAACTTTCTAATGACACCAAAATTATTGAATTTGGTTCAGTATACGAAGAGATATACTCAAAACATTCTAGATGGTTCATAAGTTCCAACAGAATTCTTACCTCAACTTCCAACAAAAATTTGAAAATCTTAGAGACATAATTAAAACTCCATTTCTTCATAACAGTTGTAGCCTTATGTCTCTATTTTACGCCAAATCAAAAATCACCTAATTTGGATAACTACAGGGAAAGTTATGGTCAAAATACGAAAGTATGTTCAAGCTGTCAAGGGGGAACCCTCGCCGCGACGAGGACAAAAAGTGAGGTCGCGACGTACAGCCCATAATTCAATTTTTCTCGGGATTTTCTTGCAACGGTCGCCGCGACAAGCTCAAGGGTGAAGCACATGTCGCGACGTACAAAAAGGAATGCGTCGCGGTAAGAACAAAAATGGAGGCCGCGACGTATGATCATAGAACTCGTCTTCCCCAATTTCCAGATTTTTAAACTCAGATTTCACTCTCTCACTCTACCATCATGCACTTCTTTACCCGAAAAAATCTCTAAAATCTCACTTCACTTAACTCCTAATTCAATTCAAATTATTCACATAAAATCAAAATTCAAGATTCACAGTTAAACATCTAACTTCATTTCTACTGATACTCGACAGATACTTGCAGACATCAGTTTTCTCTAAACCATGACAGAGTATGTGCATATCCATCGATTCTCATAAACTTCTATATCATTTTCATCCTACTTTAATTCCCTGCACTTTAAAATCATCCATTTCAATGTAACAACAGAGACTATTTCATAGTTTTCTGGACGACGCTTATTTCACAAATCCATCATATAGGTTACTTAACACCAAAATCACATTTCATGAACTCATGCTTGCATCTACATTTCTACACCAAAAACCAAGCATCCGCAAAACTACTTACTTGATTCAACAGGGATTCTAGTCGCGAGAGTGAGTCAAAGATACAAAATCAACAAGTTGTTGTTCGGTGATGACTAAACATAAAGAGGGTTTTGAAAGCTATACTTCCAGTGAAGAACAAGAGAGTGAATAGAGTTGTGTCGATTCTTCCACATAAAACATGTACTACGTGCCCTTATGCAGGGATTACATTTGTCCCTTATTAGCAGTTCACATGTCACCATACTTACAAGCCATTTGTCACAGTTATATGTTGCCACATGTCACTATATAATTGGCTCATAAATCAACATTTTTCACAAAATTCACCAAAAATACCGAAGTATCCTAAAAAATTTTGAAATTGCCTAAACACAGTTTAATCATGTTTAACAACTCAATTGTACCCGAAAAATGCCAATGAATGCATGTACAATCATATGAATGTACAAAAATGTGCATGTCACAATTAATTCATGCAAGATGTGCATTTTCCTAATCTATCATAAATTTCTCAAAATTCACAATTCTAGCCCTACTATGGGTAACGAGATGCTACATTAACTTCCCAAAACTTTTCTTCGCTTTGCTTCTCCCCCGAAGAAAATTTTTCTTAAAAAAGATTGATTTTTAAGGAATGAGACATCTATAGTGACAAAATTTTTCCAGGTTCGAGGATTAAAACATTTATACCCTTGTTTGTTTAGGATATAGCCTACAAAGACAGATTTTTCTGCCTTGGGATCTAGTTTGGACCACCCCCTAATAGGTAAATAGATATAAGCAGTACACCCAAAAAATCTTAGCGGTAAATCAAAATAGATTTGAGATTCAAGAAAAAAATTTAAAACACTTAAGGGGTGTATTATATTTAAGAACCTGAGTAGGCATCTTATTTATCAAATATTATACTATTAAAATAGCTTCCCCCCACAAAAATTTGGGAACATTTTTAGAAAATATAATGGCATGAGTCACTTTTAGCAAATGTTTGTTTTTCCTTTCAGTAATCCTGTTTTGTTGAAGAGTATCGTCACAAGTAGATTGATGTTGAATACCATTTTTTTTGAAAAAATCATCAAGAATCTCATTAAAATATTCAGTTCCATTATCAATGTGGATAATGCCTTTTTTTTAATTGAAATTGGCGTTCAATCATTGAATAAAATTTTTAAAATAAGGTTGGAACTTCTAATTTTTCACTCATCAAGGAAATCCAACATAGACGAGTATGAATCATCAATACATGTCTTAAAACATTTTCTTCCTGAAACCGTGTTGATTTGTGAAGGACCCTAAACATCACTATGGATAAGATAAAATGGTTTTGAAGGTTTATAAGGTTGCGAGGATAAAAGACATGAATTTTTTACAAAATGCAACTTTTATATTGAAATGTTGAACAATCCAATTCTCGAAATAACATAGGAAAAAGTCTTTTCAAATACAAAATACTAGGATGTCCTAATATATAGTACCAAAGCATAATTTGATCCTTGATAGAAAGAGAACTAATATTAATTAAGCCCTGAGATTTTTTACCTTTGGAATCTTCATCATCAAAATAGTATAGACTATCTATCATCCTAACACTACCAATCATCCTCCCCAAACTCTGGTCCTGAAACACACAATGAGAGTCAAACAACATAACCCGAAAGTTAGAATCTTTAGACAATTTACTAACAGATAGGAGATTACAAGTATGTTTAGGTATATGGAGAACAAATTTAAGGGATAAGATACTTGATAAGGTTACCAAACCTTTATTAGCAATAAGAGAATATGACCCATCTACTATACGAACTTTTTCATAACCAGAGCAAGTGTTATAAGTATGAAACAAATTTAAAAGACTTATCATATGATTAGAGGCTCTTGAATCAATGATCTAAGGAGCATAAAAAGAATGACATACTAGGACATTAGGATTACTACCTGAATGTGCCAAAGAAGCATTACATGTACCTAACAATCCAGAATTAGATTTCAGCAGCTTTAAGGTGTGATCTAGTTCCTCTTTGCTGAAAGGGGTAGTCTCAGCTTTATAAGTAGAGGTTGGCCGACCTTTGCTCTCATTTTTCTCTTTCCAATTTGCTGGTTTTCTATGCAACTCCATGCAACTTTCAACAAATTTCACGTGTGTGCTTTGGCTTATTGCAATATTCACACCAAACACGAGTTTTTGCTCCAATATCCCCTAAACCATTCAACCAGCACAAGCCTCTACAGCAAAGGCAAAATACTCCACTGTTCTGTTAGGTTTTTTCTTCCCTAACATAATAAGCCTGTAACTTTCTTCCCTCTGGACTTCATACAACACTTCTCCAATATAGGGAAAGGGCTGTCTGCCAATAATTCTGCCTCTAACTTCACATCAAAATTAACATTTAGTCCAAAAAGAAATTTAAATATATGATTATCCTCTACCTTTTTCTTATAGTGGTGGCAATCTTCTAATGATTTCCACTGATAATCATCACTAAATAAGTCTAAATCTGCCACAAATGTCTCAAAGTATTAAGTATTTCGTAACACTTTTCCTTTGGCAGATTTCTCCAAGTGTCAGTGTCAACTCAAACACTTGAGGCTGATTACCCAAGTCTTAATATATGAGATTGATGTTGTCCTATAACTCTTGGCAGTGTGGTAACACATATAATTGGAGTTGATTTCCTCCTCCATAGAATTTACCAACTAAGTCTTTACCATGGAATTTTCAGCGTCCCAAATGGAGTAACCTGAATCTTCAGTGGTATGTTTCGTCTTTTCTCCTATCAAGTAGCCATTTTTCACTCTCCCTCGGATATACATCCGCACTAATTGAGACCAAGGTAGAAAATTCTCTTCGTTCAGTCGTATGGTTGTAATTTGGACAGAAGGAGAATTTGGAGTAGGTATATGAGAGGTATTGTTTTTTTTTTGGTGGGGTGTGAATTTCAGAAGATCTTGGTTGATTTTTAGGGATGGTGATGGATTTTGATACATAATCAGACATGATTATGGACAATTAAGGTTGACAGATGACTAGGGTTTTAATTTCTGGTAGGGATAAGAGACAACTTGGGTTTAATTTTTGTCTAAAGTTTTGATATCATGTAGGAAAAAGTGTGACTGTAGTGTATTTTTACCTCTATTTATGTTAGATATAAATGGGAGTATAATAGAATCTATACTAGGAAAAAATCCTATACAAATCAAATCCTAATTTATTTACTTTGACTAAATCTCCCCTAATTTCTCTCCCAATATGTTAATAACAAATTTTCTCCTAATTAGCAGCCACTTGAATCTGCTGCCGTTGATTTCTCCTTTTTAACACCTTCCTATAGGGTGACCTTCATAAAGAAATATATATGGAGTTTAGGGTATTTGGTTCCTAATTCATCTTCATTGATCATATGTCATTTCAAAAAGTCTATCTTACAATTGAAGGTCGATTATACACTCTCTATCTTTGTAGAAGATAACACCTTTACTGCATTATTAGTTTATATTGATGATATAATAGTTGCTGGAAGTAACTGAAATCGTTTTACACAATCAAGAACTATCTTGTAAAAACACTTAAGATTAGTGATTTAGGCAAATTAAAGTATTGTTTAAGTCTCAAAGTAGCTCGATCCAGATCTAGTATCCATCTTTGTCAATGCAGTTACACCATTAAACTACCTAAGGAGACAGGTTTCATAAATAGCACATCAATACATGCATTAATTTCTTATAACCAAAGGCGTTAGAATAATGATGGGAGCTGACATTACTCTTTATCAAAGACTAATTGGAGGCGTATTATGTCTTACCAATCGAAGGGTTGACATTAGCTACATCATGCATCAGTCAATCCAGTTCTTGTCCAATCTGTCTAATAAACATATAAGGATGACATTTTAGGTTTTGAGATCTCTCAAAATGCGTCCAGGCCTTTTTTTCTTTTCTTCTAACTCTAAACTTAGAGTTAAAGCTTATTATAATAAGCTTTGGACACCAAAAGATCTATAATGAGTTGTGTCTTCTTGGGCAATTATCTAATTACCAAGAAAGCCAAAAAACAACAATATGTCTCGTTCATCATTTGAAGCATAATATTGGGAATTAGCCTCAATAACTTGTGAGATTCAATGGCTTAAATTTAACTTGGGTGATTTTTGGTTACCACATCCTTACTCAGCTTCCCTTTATTATAAAAATAAATCAACACTTAACATTGTTGATAACTATATCTATCATAAATGAATGAAGCATATAGAACCTGATTGCCATTTAGTTTGGGATAAGATACAGATAGGTTTAGTCAAGGCTTTTAATTTTCTTGTAATAAATCAAACAGTCGTCGATGTCTTCATAAAATTGTTAGTTCCACCCTTATTTCATTAAAAAAAATTATATGATTGGACTCTCAACTTATAGGGATTATTAGAGAAGGGAGATCAAATAAAAATGAAGTAAATTGTATAAAGGCTTCCTTTGGCATGTCGGGACATAATGATGATTTGTTTACTAGGTCACCTCATCATATGGGCTTATAGAATATTTTTTTTAGTTTGTTAGGCCAACTGTTCATAATGAATTTTTGGGGAGGCCTGATTAGGTTATTATAAATAGCTACCAAGGCCTTTAAATATCTGCTTAAGTAAGTTCATAAATATGTAATTTCTCTGACCTATTGAAAGGTCCATAAAATAAGAAAGGTAGAAAAAGGCATTAATGGAATAAAAATATGCAACTTTCATTAAAGTTGATTGAGAATTGCATCAACCTATTCATCCATCGAGGAGCTTGTTCAAATTGTCCAACAATTTGCTAAAGTTGATCAACAGTTTGTTCATCAACAAATGGGTAGTAAAATAGGTAATTTCTACATTATCTCCATTTATAAGTGTATAGTTGATTATGGGCCAATCATTAAGATTTGCATTATTTCTAACACGTGATAGTAGAGTAGTTCCACGATTGTATGAATTTGAATGGATATTTTTAAGTTTCTACATAAGGAAATTGGAGAAATTAATTTGATTTTTTGAATAAACTACATATATATAATTTGGAATAGTTTTGTGTAGGTATTATAGGGAAAATGGGTTTTTAATTTTTTTTTGGTGATTTTCCAGTAAAAGGTTATAAGAATCCAGCAAGAATCATTATAAACAATCACTAAAAATCACTTATTATGGTAGTTGGGATGAAGAAGCAATTCTCGTATAGGAGATGGGTGCTAGGACACACTAACATTTGACGTGGGCATAACAAGCGCTCTTAACAGCTAGCATATATAACTCACCAGCATAGGGCATTTTTTAATTGTGTGTATGGGCATATTGTTATGCATTTAATGTATAGGCTATATGCCTTATAAGGAAATGGGCTCATCAATACATGTTCCATAAATGTTTCTGTGTATTTGGATGTGTGAAGAACACACACCATGAAGGAAGATGTGCATCTATGCACATGCCTCACACATCTAGTGACATGTGAAGCTTGGCGTGTACCCATACTAATGTTAGTTGGTGATGTCAACACATTAAAGGATAAAAAATCTCAAATTTTACAAAAATTTACAAAATGATTTATCAAGTTATTTGGAGTCAATTTTTAGGTCCTATGAATTCATAAAGTGGGTTTTTTATTTATCACATTTGTAATAAATAAATATTTTAACTCTATAAAAATTTAAATAAAGTTAATAGATCCATAATTAAGTTAGTTTTTATACAATTGACTTGAAATATGAGAGATACATATTGGTATATTATCTCATGTGGTTGATTAATTATTGTGGACTTCATGTTTATCACTTTATTGAGATTTTTCTGCTACATTCTTCAATAAGGATCATAGAAAATATTTTACAACTCGTATGTGACAATGAGAATGTGCATAAGGATTTTTCATTGAATAATGGTACGTTATCATATGTTTATACCTATGCAGGTAAATTGTGAGGATAAAATACATATTTATCCTTAGTGTTTTTAGAAAAAAAATTAAGGTATTGATGAGAGTATAGTCATTATAGTGGCCTTTCAAGTTACTATTTGAGTTATTTTTCTTGCATGTTAGGATATGTCTCTAGTTTTATATTTGGTTATTATACCTATATGTGTTCACCTAATAAGAAACTTTAAGATGTGCATGAAGGAATTTGGTAGGAGATAGTCATTACTTGAGTGTTTTATATACCTATAAGTGGTAGAATCACAAGATATGATGTTGTATACTTTGATTACTTTCATGTAGAGGTCTAGTTCATGTATATTATGCACTTAGCCTATAGTTGTTTCATGATATATGTGATAAAATACCATTATAGATACTATTTTTAGCTTTAAATATTGTTGTTATCCTACCTTTGTACTGATAAATATAAGCTTTTTTCTATAAAAAGAAGGGGGAATAAAAAGAAAAAGTTTTTTTAGTTTCAGTTTTAGATAAATAAGGCTATTGTTTTGTAATTGAAATTTTTTGTTGTACAGGTATCTTTCAATGCAAAACATATAGGAAAACTTTTTCTTATTTTATGGCTTATATCGAACGATTCTAACTCCCAATAAGATATATGATTCTTCATATATTACTGAAAAGGTTAACAGTAAATGGCCCGTGATAAAGGATAAATTATTCAAGTTATGGCATGAGAGATTAGGCCAAAATTTTAAAGACAGAGTTGAGAGATTGATAAAAGATAACATTCTTCCTGCTTTGGATGTTAACAATCTAGAAACATGTGTCGATTATTATTATTAAGAAAAGTTAACCAAAAAATAACAAATTTTTAGCTTTTGCTTATGGCCTTTTAGAAATAATACATACTAATATACATGGCTCTTATACATGTACTATGTATAATTTAAGATATTTTTTGACATTTATGAATGATTATTCCTATCATGGTTATGTATTCTTACTTAAAGAAAAGTAAAAAGTTCTTAATAAATTTAAGATCTTTAAGATTGAGGATAAGAACAAACTGGGAAATTGATTAGGATTTTCATATCATATTTTAAAGGAAAGTAATACGATAGACATAGGCTTTTTGAACAAGAAAAGGGTATATTTTCCAAATACTTATAATCATATAAAATAGTGGCTTAATTCACTATCCCAGGTTTTTTTGAGCAAAATGGTGTAGTTGAAAGATGGAATCGCATCCTAAAAGAATCTGATGAGATCAATACAGAGCAAGACTAACATATCTAATTATCTTTTGGAAGAAGCCATAAATATTACTTTGTATATACTTAACAGAGTCCTAAGCCTTTAATACCAAAAATTCTTTTCGAACTCCACCTTTCCCACTCATTTACGTGTATGGGGATACCTTATTGAGGTGCATTTATATAAACCTCATGAGGATAAATTAGATTCATATTCCACTCGTTATTATTCTTTAGGACGTCTTAATCAATCTAAGGGATATATGCTTTATTATTGAGTAGGAGGATCTAGAATAGTGGAGTAAAAAATAACTAAGTTTATAGAATACATTATTTATGATAAGGGTGGTCCCTATCATCTTTAAAATGATAGAAGATGGGATATGATTGTCATATCTTAACCATCACTTATTTAAATGGGACTAGTGGATCCAGGTCTTAGTATTATCACAGTACAGGAATAGAAACCATATAAGTTTAGATTAAGTTTCTTAAAGTATAGGAATAGAAACCCATATAAGTATATATTAAGTTTCTTAAAGTACATGATTCTGTTGAAACAATTCATTTAGGGAGATCTACCCAAGTGAGGAGATTTGCAAGATTATCTGATTACAAAGTCTATTTTGGTAAACAAGACTCCAGTATTGGGCATGCAGTAGATCTAGTACTTTTAGAAAAGTTGTTTATGGACCTTATGTAGATTTGCAGTAAGATGCTATAAGGGAAGAAATGAAATGTATAAAGCATAATCATGTGTGGGAGCTAGTAAATTTGCTTAGAATTATAAACCTATTGGTTTTAAATTGGTTTACAAAACTAAGAAGGACTCCTAAGGAAAGGTTGATATGTTTAAAGCCTGACTGATTGTTAGAGGATTCACTCAGAGAAAAGGTATTGCCTTAAATGTTACATTTTCTATTATGTCCTCCAAAGATTCATTTAGAGGGATCATGGCAATAATAGTTCATTTTCATATAGAGCTACATCAGATGGATATTAAAATTGCTTTTCAATAAAGTGGTCTATACAGAGTAGCATGAAGGGTTTCAAAATCATGATAAGGTTCATATAGTTTGTAAATTGAGAAAATTTATTTATGGTTTAAAATAGCCTTCTCAGAAATGGTACCTAAAATTTAATAAGATCATTACCTTATTGTCTTTTTAAAAAATAACATGGGAAGATGCTTGTATTACAAGGTAAGGGGGAAGAAAATTGTTTTTCTATTTTTATATACAGATAATATCATGTTTGCATCAAATGGCATGACCATATTACATGAGGTTAAGCAGCTTTTAGACAAGCATTTTAATATGAAGGACTTTAGGAAGACATCTTTCATCTAGGTATATAGGTTTGTGGGATATATCTTAAAAATTATTGGGTCCCTCATAAAGTGCATACATTGAGTGTGTACTACAAAGGTTTAATATGACTAATTATAAAACTATTATAGTGTATATTTCTCATGATGAGAAGTTATCTTTGACATAGTGTCTAAAGAATAAGAATGAAAGAGAGGTTGTGAAGAATATCCCTTATTCTAGTATAGTAGGCAGCCTAATATATGTTTAAGTATTCACTATACTAGATATTGCATTTGTTTTTAGACTGCTGTGTAGGTATTTGTCTAACCTAGGTATGGAACAACGAAATGTAGTTAAATGAGTTTTAAGATACCTTACAGGAATTAAGGATTACATTTTGACAATTAAAAGGTTGATTGTTTAAACCTTATTGGTTGTACAAATTTAGAACGTGTTATATGTCCAGATGATCAAACGTCTATATTATGATACCTTTTTATTTTAGTAGATGGCGTTGTCTTATGGAAAAGCTTTAAATAGACTGGTGGCTTCCTTGACTATGATATATAGCTTGTGGCATGCTATGAGGACGCTATATAGGAAGTTTGGCCAAGAAACTTGATTTTTAAGTTGTTTATGGTTGATTTAATTGCTAGGCCAGTTTGGTCGTATTATGATAACCTTTTTGTTACATTATTTGGTAATAGTATATTACAAGATCTAAGTATTGAAAGGTCAAGTATTTGACCATAAAAGAATTGACGTAGATATGTGACTTCATAGTAGAGCATATTTTGACTAAGTATATATTGGTTGATATATTGATTAAAGGACTTTGCCAATCTATTTTTCAGTGATATGTATGTAGTACGGGCTTATTGAAATGCTTAGACATTATTAATTAGAGATCACTGTATTTTGCTCATGATATTATTATGAAAATATTTTTTCATATATATATATATATTGATGATCATCATATTGTTCCCAGTTATATATATTGATGATCATCATATTGTTCTCAGTTACCTAGTTTATAATATATTGTCATAATATAGGCAAAAATCTTAAGACTTGTGTCAATCTTAATCATTTAATAGTCATTGGACAAATATACAAATTGGTCTTAAATATAAATTGATCTTAATCTTACGTTTTTAGGACACATGTAGATATTTTGTGAAATCCATAGAACTATAAGACATATTAGGATATATGTGTTTAATCACAAAGAGGTTTTCTATAATGCAGTTTATCATCTAGTGAGAGAAAAAATTTCTTTATTGTAGTCTGGTATAAAGTGAAGAGAAATTGAGAAATACAAATGAAACAATGATACATTTAAGACTCATACAAGTATCATTGTAGTTTTTCATTCTCCATTTTCTGATTCATGTCCGTAAGGTATTAGATATATATAATCATATTGGATCTGTGTCTCATATAACATATGTATTTGATATTTGTTGGTGTTGAAAGCCTTACAAAATCAATTGATGGACTTTCATTTTATATAATCAAATGTTTCATACTGGTCAACAATCACATTGATTTTTTAGAATCTATTAATGTTTTATTCTTTATTATGACTATTGTAATTAATATTTGTCTAAGGAGGAGAATGTTGAAGTTTTAAATTCCTTTTGAATAAATATTAATGGGTTTTTGAAAAACTAAGGTTAAGAAAATTAAATTTGATTTATATTAAAGATAATGAAGAAGTCAAATAAAGGATCTAGATAAAAAGGTTAAAGTCTAGTGAGAAAATTAGGATTTTATTAACGTGGGACAACAATTTATTGGGCTTGTGATAGGGAGGCCTAATAAGGTTTCTATAAATAGCTGCAAAGGTCTCTTACTCCTGCTTAAGTAAGTTTGGGGATACATAATTTCTTTTACCCTTTAATAGGTCCACACATTAAGAAAGATATAGAAGGGCATTAACAATATAAAGACACAAAAATTTCATTAAAGTTAATTGAAAGTTGCAACAACTTATTCATCTATTAAAAAGCTTGTTTAAATAGACTAATAGCTTGCTCAAGATGATCAATAGTTTGTTCGTCACCAAATGGATAGCAAAATAGTTAATTTTCTATATTATCTCCATTTATACAAGTTTATAATTAATCTTAGAGTGATCATAAAGGTTTGTGTTATATCTAACAATATGTATTTTGTTATCTATTTATATTTGATGTGTCTTAGGAACTCTAGTTTATGTTAAGAGTGTAAATAAGCCTAGTCAGCTCTGGCCTAAGCCTGAAAGTTTATATTCGAGCCCAGCCCAACCTGAAGTCTAATTGGGCTCGAGATTGAACATGATTAGGCTTGAGTAGCCCAAAGCACGATCAGGCTTGGACCAAGTCTGATTAAATTTTCTAATTTAAAATTTAAAAATGACACCATTTTACTCAAAATAATATTGTTTTAATTAAAATTTTTAGGCTGTAGGTTGGGCTAGACTGAGCTTGGGCAACCCTAACTTGAATCCATTTGAAGCTTGATCAACTCGAGCTTGATTTTTTAAATTTGGGTTAGTACGAGCTAGAAGAAATTTGCTATCCTTAATCTGGGTCTGCTTATATAAAGTTCCATTGTAAGTTGTCATAAGTAGGCTTGATTTTGCATATATAACTTGAACTTGAATTGGGCTTGATAGCTTGTTTCTGCTTTAAAACCATCTAGAATGTTGTCAAGTTCCTATGTCCCTTAAGGTCTATGAGCTTCAAGTTTCAGACCGTCCTTAACTCATCATCTCCTTATCCCAACTAGAATTGAAATCTACTAGTATGATAACCTTAGGATGTATAATGTACTATATTTGGAAAGGAAAGAACTCGAGGATTTTCAGAGGTGTAGCTAGTACTAGTGACCAACTAGTAATGAAGCGTATGGATCGATTAAGGGAGTAACTCCTTCTATACAACCTCTAGCTCTAAGCGTGAAATTCACAAGCATGTATACAGATGGAAAGATCAATCCTAAAACTACAAAGGTAAGGGCGATACTTTAAATTGAAAGAATGATAATAGGGTAATTCTAGCCTAAGTCGAGAGGTAAGAAAATGAGCTAACGGAACTTGCACTTTAGATTACAATATACAAGAAGGAAAATAAATAAGGAGTGAGCACTCCCAAAGATGGTAATGGAAAGGGTGAACAAGAAAACAAACAACAACATGCAACTCCCTAGCATAAAGTTTCTGCACCAACACTATGTATGTATTGGGAGGAAAGCAAGCCAGAAGATAAGATGATGGATAGGAGCTGGAATAAGTAACAAATGACGTGTAAAAGGCAAAAGTTCACATAATAGTATAAGAGTAATTAAGTCCAGTGAGTGAAGCATATGATGTCTAGGGTGACACCATGTGCTCTAACTGAGGACTTGGGTAAAATATGATTCTAATTCACTCGTGCATTCAGGGCAATCCTAGAAGTATCCATAATGGTATTGGATTTGACATGTTTTGGCTAAACTTTGTACGATTTTGGAATCTATATAATGAATTTTTTTAATTTTCTCAAAAATCTATTTTATACTTTTTCATATAAGAAGTGAGATATAAACATGCTGAATCAGTAAAATAATAAGAATTTTATAATTTAGTGGGAATAAATCAAATAAATTATAAATTATTTTTAAAATAATATATATAATATCTTATTTATTACTATACTATATAATAAGTAAAAATTAATGAAATACTTAATTTATTGTCATATTAAATTAATATACATATTATTGTTAATTAATTAATATAATAAGTTTTAAATTTTAGTATAATAAAATAATATGAACATATTTTTAATATAAGTAATATTATGTAAACATAATAAATCAATAAATTAATTTGTTTGACATATACCACCCATATGATTTGTTAATTCTCGTTCACCGCTTTATGATGCAACTATCCACATACAATAGTATATGTCGAAAAGTTATCCTGTCAATTGGAACTAATGACAACTTAACATAATGACAAATTGTAAGCCTGTTTACAAAATATAAAGGACCTTCTTCGAGATTTTTAAAGCATAAGAAGTTTTAGTAGAAT
This sequence comes from Erythroxylum roigii, assembly GCA_027576455.1. Lineage (NCBI taxonomy): Eukaryota > Viridiplantae > Streptophyta > Magnoliopsida > Malpighiales > Erythroxylaceae > Erythroxylum > Erythroxylum roigii. The sequence continues at coordinate 20,202,973 of JANZXV010000003.1, forward strand.
TGATGAAATTATATGAGAAGTAAATGTCTTTTACTCGATTTAATTATTAAGAATATTTAAATACCATAAAAAAATACTTAAGAATTTCCATAATCATAAACTTGAGTTAGTAATATGATTGTACAATTAAAAGAAGGAAATAATTAAATTTATGTTGTATTCACAATTTTTAATTTTGAAAAAACCATAATTAAGAGATCATATGGTTCTACTTCCAATTTTTATTATGGGTTTTAGTTTTAATTGTATAATCATAACAATAAACCAAATTTATGTTGTATTCACAAATTTTAATTTTGAAAAAACTATAATTAAGAGGTCATATGGTTCTACTTTCAATTTTTATTTTTATTTTGAGTTTTAGTTTTGGTTTTTTATTTTTTGTGTCAAACATGTTTGATTAAAATTTGTAACAAAAAGATTGAAAACAAAATTTGTTTAGTTGAGATTTTTGTAAAAATAAAATAAAATAAAACATGTTTAATTTTACCATTCTGTTTTTTATTCTTGTTATACTATTAGATGTTAACTAAATTTATTTATTAATTTGTGGTGGCTTTTGAATGTCTTTCACTCTTACTATGACTCTATGATAAACATAACAGAGATAAGATTTTTTAACATGCATTTTAATTTATAATCAAAACTTGGCTTAGTACACTAAACCACACATCAAAAACAAAACAATAACAATCATTAATAATATGATCATAAATATGTAAACTATTAACAAGAGTAAAAAAAATAGTGAGTTTAGTAAGAACCTAAGCTCCAAGCTTACTTTGATTATCAAAGAAATAACTGTAAGTTATATGATTAGTGACTCAGTTAAAAGAATAATTAGGAATCAGTTGATAAGATAAAAAAGAATAAAAATTACTTTTTTATATAGAAGAAAGTAGAAGCTTTTTAACTTGAGAGGCCATATACACATATCTCTTAACCTTTTCATATTTGTAACAAAGGCCAAAATAACATAAACTGCAACATACTCTCTACGCCTCTATATCATGCTTTTACAACTCTAAATTTAAGCCTTAAGATAAGAACCTGAAAACGATAGCATCAACCAAGATAAACATGAAGAACAAACACATAAAGCACATCCATAAAATACAAACTTAAAAGGCTAAAAATATAAAAATGAAACCCAAAAACAAATCAAAAAAATACCTAGGAAGTAGGAAAAATTCCCACTAAAATCTTTCTTTTTCTAACCAGGTAAAGCATTACTTAGAAAAGAAGCAAAGGTTGAGAAATTCCACCATTTAGGTTAGAAAAATACAAAAAAAAAATAAAAATTGAAATTGAAATTGAAATTTACTTGGACAAAAGCATGGAGATATTGCTATATAAACAGTGAATTAGCAAATGAAATTTTAACCAAAGAAAGATATAAGCTATATCCAATAACAAGGTCTAAAACAGTTGTTGACTTCAACTCTATTCATTATTTTTCTTCTTTCTTCTTCTTCTTTTTTTATCTTCATAAGGGGGAGAGATAGGAGATGTGGTAAAGAAACAGACAATTTTAAGAACTTACCTTCAAATTGATGAACCCAAAAATGAAAGTAGAGGATTGTTAAAGCAATAACTTAGGATTTTGTTGTAGTTTTTTACCAATTTTAGGGAGAGAGGCTTATTGCAGCAACAAGTTTTTTTTTTTAGTTTTGAGAATTAGTTGTTACAACTATTGGAAACATAGATTTTACATTTTCATAATGTTAGTATTGTTTTTTTGTTTTTGAAAATAAGAAACAAAAATGTTACAAAGCCAAAAAAAATTTACTAATTTGTTTCCTTCTTTTTGGGTAATTGTAACTAAAAATGTGAAAAAATGGCCCTAAAATTATAGCGGATGTATAACAAGATACAAAAGCTAAGGGCTATTTAGTTTCATTTCTGTTATTTTATTTAGTTTTTCTAGTGTAGTTTTTTGTTAAAAAATAAAAAACTTTTTATTTGAGATTTGTAATAAAAAATGAAATAAAAACATATTTGGTTTT
>JANZXV010000003.1:20214650-20239519 GCA_027576455.1 Erythroxylum roigii
CTTTGCTCTCAAATTGTACCTAAAATCAAATATGAATTAAAGTGAGTATTTTATTCATTTTTGTATCAATAATCGCTAAGTGAAAATAATTAAAAATATCAACAATTAAGCACATAATACAGGCTTTGTGCCATAGGACTGCCAAGCGACATTGTATTGGAAGTGAAAGACATAAGCTTACATCTTCACAAGGTTAATCCTCTACTCAGTGTTTCCCTTTTGCATATTTTGCCAATAGATCAAACACCATTAGTATGATCTTTTTTTTTTCAATGACACCAACATAAACAAGGTATTTGCTCTGTTTATTAATCTTTGTATGTTAGATTTAGTTGCTCTATTTGTTAATCATGTTCCTAATTTTTAGCATGTTTGGATTATGCTATTCATTATGCCCACTATCTGCAAAAAAAATGAATGTTAGATGCAGATCCTTGATTTTCTGATTTTAGTTGAGTATAAAGAACTTTTGATGATGAATAAAATATGGAGCAATTGTAATCACTTCTCATCATAAAATTACTCTTGTTTCTATTTGAAAGACAAGTTTTGTTCAAAAACTACTTCTAGGTCTTCAATTGTTCCTCCTCATATTTCAATGGGGTCCTGAGTACAACTAATTAAGGTTCTTCAAGTCTAATATCACCATTGCTAGCTAAGCAATCCCATAGGTAAAGAAGATACTACTTTTATATTACCTGTTGGCTTCAAGTTGATTATATTCCTACGTGCATAGGCATATACAACAAATGTCTAGTTATTAAATTTGTGCATGCATGTTCTCCATGAATGTGGTTCTAGTTTTGCTTATCATATTTAACTCGTGAGCTCTAGTGGACAGAGAACTCTGAGATTGCTTTACTATGTATATGTTATTCAACTATGAATGAAATTTGATGGAAAAACGAATCAATTCTTCTGTAAATCTCCTTCTATTGTGAGAATTGTGGTAAATAACATGGTCTTTGTCATTTTGCAGGAAATATGCTAAACTAGCGAACTTGCCTCCTATTGTTGGCCTATGTAAGTCATCCACACCATTAAAGCTATGTTTTAATATAAAATTAGTCTCAGTTGAAAATTTTGTTTTGTTTTTATGCATATTCAATTTTTGTCCCTCCTCTGGTGTACTATATTCTTGGGAGTTCCAGGAACCTTGCACTTGGTCCAATCTTTATAGCATCACTAGTAGTGGGGTCTATGCTGAGTGAGAAAATTCAGCCTACCGAAGAACCAATTCTTTATCTTAAATTGGCCTTCACTGCCACCTTTTTTGCTTGTTTATTTTAAGCTTCTCTAGGCCTATTAAGGTGATCATATCATATTTCTTCATGAACTTTATAACATTATGAGAAGTTGGGAGGAAAGTGTACTAGTTCTGTGATCTTGAATGTTAATAATAACTTGTTTCTATGTTACAGGTTAGGTGTTAGGACCCCGCCCTTGTGAGTCACGTGCCGACGTCCTATGTTACGTCTAGGCGAATCCCACAAGTTTGGTGTGCCCACATCAAGTCAAACCTCAAAAACGAACTCATCACACCTACTTCCGAACCGATTTTGGGATAGGTCATAAAGGAATTTCAATAAGAGTTCTTCACAACATTTGTTCCTCATTTCCTTAAGTTTCTAACGACACCAAAAATGCTCAATTTGGTTTAGAAACAAATAAGTATTGGCCAAAACACTTTCGGACTAAAATTAAACCGAGACTAAATACTACACCCAAATTCAATCCAGAAATTGAAAGTATTAGGGCCTAAATTGAAATTCAATTCCTTCAGATACATTGTAGCTCCATGTCTCTAGTTTATTTAGAAACAAGAATCAACTCAATTGAAGCTCTACAGATCAAGTTATCGTCAAAATACTAAAGCCTGTTAAGAAAAATATCCAATCCTCTCACTTTGATTCAATCCATATTTTTCAAATTAATATCAAAAGCTGTAAATTTTTTTAAAGAGGTAGAGAAATATCTTAGGAATCCAACTCTTCAAAAATCGGGTCAATCGGAGGTCAAACGAAAAAGTTATCACCAAAAGAGTGGAGAGAGGTCGGATTGGAGAAGGAAAATAGAAATCGGCCGCGCGAGGGCTAGCCTGCTGGGAGCTCAACTCGACTTCCAAACTTCCAAAATTCATAACTTTTTGCTCAGAACTCCAAAATTTGCAAATTTAGTATCGATGGAAAGCTAAAAGGAATTTCTACAATTTCCATAAAGGACTTAAAAACCAATTCAGCCTCTAAAGGAGTCAAAATCCACCTCAAAGTGGCTGTCTGATAAATAGTAACAGAACTTCTAAACATCATAACTTGCTACTCCATTCTCCAAAAATGTCATAGTTTATATCAACAGAAAGATAAAAAGACAATCTTCAACTTTCATGAAGACCCTAAGAACAATTTCTAACTCTATGAGGGTCAAAAGTTCACTCAAAGTTTCTGTCCCGAAAATTGCCATTTTTGACAGAACCTGCACCCAACTTCAACAATTCACATCTTTCAACTCCCACATCCAAAAATAGCACATTATACATCGTCGGAAAGCTATGAAATCCCTCTATAACTTTCAAGAAGGCTACTTGATCCAATTCAATCCATATCAGTCCAGAATTTGCCTCAAAGCACAGCATACACAAAACCTACCCTATGGACATTTACAAAACAATGCAAAGTAGCTTTTAAAACAAACATCGACAAATCACAATAAAACCCAAATGTCTTTCATTAATATCAAAATATGAATTCTTACAAAGCTTTAGTGGGCATTTCTAGCCCCAATACAATAAAGTCTTGGAAATTCAAATTACAAAGAAAACCACATGAACAGTAACTTTTGCTCCAAAAATGCAACTAAAACTTTGTTTACAAAATATGGCTTTAAAATCAAAAAGCAAACGGGAGTGATGCCTTAACCTCGGTTCGGTCACTCACTATCTAACAACTTATTCATCATAAATTTTCAAGTACCCTTAAACATTCAAGTTTACTCATGAATAAATCACCACCAATTCCTCATTTAATTTCATTTAATAATTCTAACTTCCAAAAAAAATTCAGGGTCCAACAAATTTTATAAGATTATCTATAGTGAATACTTACTTAAATCTTAAAACTTTCATCTTAATTATCATCACAATAAAAAGAAACTATCTAAATATATACTTGGATCTTTGATAAAATCTTAACTCTTATTGCATGCCTAATGACTCTAATATTCTACATTACATTACTATTTGAATAATGCAATGAACTATACCAAGTTCATTAAAAAAACTTCTTGACCCAAATAATCATATTTGCTAAATAAAAAAATCTATTATAGCTTAATGTTACATTATAACCTTTTCAATCTCAAAATAATATTATTCAAAGTAAAATATACCTTAATTATGATTTACTTCTAAAGTATTTATATAAACTTTAACTTAAATATCATCTCATACATAGAATAATGAATATCTTCAATACTTCACATGCATTAGATATCTCAAATACTAAACTCCTTTAGTATATTATCTGTATACTTGGACTATAATAGGTAAACAACCTTCATACATATCGATATAGATTTAATTTCCAGAACTAAACTGTTATCTTTTCATGTCCAATATAGATTGTTATTGGACAATTATATTTTCAACAGTTGAAATACATGAATTATTATTCCCTATAGGCAATAACTCTTTACAAACTCATACTGAAGATGACAAATATTCTCTCACCCACTTTCTTATAGGCATGATAAATTCAGAATCATCTTCAAAATATACTTTTTGAATTCATCATGAAAGTGAATCTTTCAACATCTCGTAGCCTTTCAACTACACATCAATAAGGCACTAGTTCCAATTAGATGTATTTTTCATGAGATTTGAACTTTTTAAAATTCATCTTACTCCCACTACAACTATTCTCTTATAAGTATACATTGAAATAAATATTTTATTTAAGAATATATGCAAGATTATATCCAATCTTTTAAATATTTTATAACCTTCTACTATCTAATTTACTTCTAAACTCATTAGATAATACCTTCTTCAACTAAGCATTACATCAAAAAAAATCTTTAACTTGGACTCTTTCAAAAGCTTACAATTTTATATCTCATATGAAATCTTATTAATTGAGACTTTTGAATGTAAGTTATAATAGTAGGCATAGCTATAAAAGAAATAAATATTATATTATACAATATCTCATTATGCATAATTCTCTTGACACAAATCCGTACTTTTATAGAATTTAGTTATGAAGTGTTCAATAGAGAATCTCGTTCCTCATGAATAACACAACAATTTAAAATTTACAACATCAATATCTTCAAAAGTGTTTTTAATCATTTTTAATGCTTAATTTCTAATTAGACTTAAATAATTTGAAATTTTCAAAAATTTAAATTAATATTTCTTTTGATATATATGATTATATCACACGTAGTCATGAGTACTTCTAACAAAATAGAAGAGAACTACAATTATTACCAAGTTAACAACGCATTTAGAGACCATTTCAATGTTCCGTTTTATTAATATAATTATAATGCAATACAATTTTAAAATAAAATTATGTCTATTATTGGATTTGTTTAAGTAAAAGAGAACGTTAAAAGTTCTCATTAAATCTTAATTAACAAAACCTTTGAACTTTATAATTTATGATCATTTTCTAGTATTCATATTTTCTTTGATTAAATGGAAGAATAAAGGTTCAGTAAAAGGATGACATGTGGGGAGGTTACATCAGAGATGTTCCACCAAAGTTGCTTGACTTGAGAGCCTTAGTCGGTGATTCCCTTCATCACACGCTAATGGGTTAAAGCCAAGGAGACATTCTCCAATAAATTATATAGAAGCACAGATCTATACCATTGTTAAAGTACCAAAACGCCCCTTCTTTCCCTGCTAAAAATATCTAGGAGCAGCCACTTCCCCCTCACTTCACTAAAAGACAACTATTATTTTATTACCCAATCATCCACCATACTTGGAACGTTCTTGGTCGTCCAGCCGGGGTACTCCAGTAATTTGAGATCTACACTCTCTTCCCACCATCATTATGTTCCCTTCCTTGCGCTTGTCACTTTATCAGTTATCACGCACTGACAACTCTTAATAGTATGTTTAAACCGTTCACATGCGAATACAAATGTTGATGCATGTATGTAAGTAACATCATGCATGTGTTGTTTTTGTACATGAACATGCATGGTGTGTGTGGGTGCAACAAATGGACATGACGTGGGCCTCTAAGGTGAGAGGAAAATATCATTGCCACGTCTGCTAAGCAATCTAAGAGGAGAGACCACAGAAAGATCTCTCTCTCCCAAAAGCTTTCACGGGACTTGCTTACTGCTAACAGGTATTAGTACTCCCGTTTTTGCAATTTCCCTGATAAGAAATTTTTAATATATTTTATTTTCTCATTTTTAGTCACATACACATTGACGAGGAGAACTGAAACTCTGATAAACAAATATCCAGCACAAATCAGCGAAACCAAACACAAGTTTCAGGTGGCCTCAAGTTCTCAGACCCCAAAAATCCAGCTTTTTTTTTTTTTTTGGGTCTTTTAAGGCGTGTTCTTTCTTAGATATTAGTTTCATCCCTTTGCTTACAGTTTCCGCGTATTTGATTGTTATTCTTTTCTGGCTTCTTGGTTTTGAACAATACCAGAACTTTTTCTGGGTTCGTTTGTTATTATTTTCATGGTTTCTGGTTGCTTTCTGCATGTTTTGTTTCTTGGTATGCCTTTGGAGTGTTCCTCCTTTTATCACCTTTCTTCTGGTCTCCTCATAGCCTTTTTTTTTTTCTTTAATTTCTCCTGTAAGATTTCTAGATTTTAGGGTACAAATCTCTCTCTTTTTTCTTTTTCCATTTTTAGGAAAGATTTCAACTTTTCTGCACAAATTCATTTGTTGATTATAAACCGTTTATTGTTTATCGTTCTATTTTTGTAGAGCAGCAGATTCCAGGGACAATTGGCTACCAGTCTAACTGAAGCTTTGAGACCGAGCAAGCCAGATAAGTTCTTACTACGAGGGGTGTGACTTGTATTTTTTGCAATCTATAGCCTCCAAGTGAAGCTCAATTCTCTGTTTTCCATTGAGAATTCTAGGGGATTGTGGCAGTTAGCAGGGTGGAATGTTGAATTACGATATATTGATTCTTGATTGGTAGCTGTTGAAGGGGAAGGTTGTGGTTTCCCTTCTTATTTATCGCGTTTCTTCGCATATAACCATCTTAATGGCTAGTTCCTCTGAGAGGTGGATTGATCGTCTCCAGTACTCCTCATTGTTCTGGCCTCCCCCACAAGATGCGCAACAAAGAAAGGTTTGTGAAATTTGTTATTCTAATTAACATTTTGCTTTTGAAATTTCACGAATTCTTATGGTTGTCGTCTTTGTGCCAAACTGATATAATTTGGCTCTTAATTCCTTGTCATACTTGAATTTGCGTGTTCGTATTATAATCAATAAGCAGACGTATCTCTATCTATGAGGTAACTGGTAAGGTGCATGTCTCATAGCATAACTTTCATGGCTTCCCTGAGAAGGATATGATCATATTGCCTGCTGGATTAACCCTGTTGTAATTGATAAACTGCATTTGGAAGGAACAATGGTAATATGTTGTTTTCAAGCAAAATCTAGACCTGAGTGCCAAGTTAGTCTATGTTGATTCCTCTTCATGAATCTCTTGCTCTTGACATTGTGCACTAATTTTTCTTTGATTCTGAGGACTCTTATATTTTTATTTTGACCTGGCTGATGCTCATTGAGCCAGCTCTATGTTGACTAGCATTCTTTTGTTTCATACCCTGAATCGCCATTGAATTTGGAGTGTTTGTTAACCTCCTTGGTTTTCTTGTGGAACTTTGCCCATTGGACTTCTACGATACTTTTAGGGGTTCATTTCATAAGTCAGGCTATCCTGAATGGGAAGTTTAACTCTACATTAGAGTAATGTAAAAATCTCCAATGAGAAATGGGTTATTTTAGATCTGTTAAGAAACGCATGGAACAAATGGTTTGAGGTGTGCAATGTACTGGTTGTAGTGAGTTGTTTGTACCTCTCTATCTTTAACAGTAGGCATCCTATTATCTTAATTAGACAATATGTAATGTCGCTGGTTTTCCCTTAAATTTCTGTCTCAGATATGATCCTTCATTCTTGAATGATATGAGAAGTGATTTCTGGGATGGGGGGATCACTCTCCTGATAATTGTAATCAATAAATTGATTTTTATAAAAATGGTTCACATATAAGTTTCGAGGTGAAAAATGAACATGCAACTTGTTTGAGCTTTGTGTAGGAACATAACATGAAGTGATTGGAATGCTAAACAATTAATCAGGCTAAAGGTTATTTGCATCTTTCATGCCGTAAGCTGATCTTATGGTTATTCATAGCGTTTGTACTACTTAGATACACTAGAACTGGAAGTGAGCTTTTGCACTTTATATGTTACTTTTAAGTTTGACTCTTTGGTTATCATAATGATCATTCATTCATTTATAATGTTTCCACTGAAAGTCAACTCTGTGCTTCTGAATTTTGATGTATGCTCTTGCTTATGTTTTCTAAATTGGACAGGCACAAGTTACTGCCTACGTTGAGTATTTTGGGCAATTTACATCAGAACAATTCCCTGACGATATTGCAGAGGTAAGCTATGTTTTTCAATCATAATATTTTGTAGTTTTAACAACTTAATAAAATAGTCTTCTGAAAATTTTAATTATATTTTATCATGCATTGTTTACAACATGCATATTGACATGATTATTGTTTTGACAGCTGATTCGTAACCGTTACCCATCACAAGAGAAGCTTCTCTTTGATGATGTTTTGGGTAATTATTTCCAAAGAATGGATAGCCTTTTAGATTATCTTGACTACGATTGTAGATGAATAACTACTTTACATGTGTTGGCAACTTTCAGCTACTTTTGTCCTTCACCATCCGGAGCATGGGCATGCTGTTGTTCTTCCAATTATTTCATGTATCATAGATGGTACACTGGTTTATGACAAGAGCAATCCTCCATTTGCTTCTTTCATATCCTTAGTTTGCCCAGATAGTGAGGTATGCTAATTAACAAAGCCCTCACACTCTGTTTCTCATTCTTCCTTATTTCATGAACTGCATTTCTTCGTGAGTTATATTTTCTGCTTCATTTCTTATTCATTATTTTGTTTTAGTCTTTTTGATAAGGTTGTGCTATTGCTTTGTCTTTCAAAAAGAAACATGACATTGACAGAATTTGTCTGTGCTATGCAGAATGAATATTCTGAGCAATGGGCTCTGGCATGTGGAGAGATTTTGCGAATTTTAACTCATTACAATCGCCCAATATACAAGATGGGACAACAGAATGGTGAAATGGAGAGAAGTAGTAGTCGCAGCCAAGCTACCAGTAGTGGATCAATTGATGCCGGATCCAGACAAATACCGCTGGTACAACAGGAGAGAAAACCATTGAGGCCTTTGTCTCCCTGGATTACTGACATATTACTTGCTGCACCTCTGGGTATTAGAAGTGACTACTTTCGTTGGTAAGTATATTGTTTTTTTCTGAATATTTGTTCATGTTGTGACTACAAGGATTGACCATTGTAGCATTTTAGTCATGCATTTGTAGTGAGCTGAGTGGTTCTTATTTTATTGTAAGAAAATGATGAACCTAACTAGCTGATTATCTTGGAAACTTAGAAAATTCTATTTTCTTAAATCTGTAACATTTAATCAAACGATGTGTCTGATTCATAGACCAAGTGTCTTGATTGAATAATATCCTTATTGAGTAGAAATTTTAGGTAAGTAATTTTCTGTCCGGTAACATACCTAGTCAGACATATCTTACATTGTTGAAGTCACAATCTTGTTGCTTCATTATGATTGATTCCTGTAAATAGCTATCAATAACTAGACCTCGAGCCCCCAGGGTAACAAGTCATGGGGAGCTAGTTTTCTCACTAATGCCAAACTACAGGTTGGACAAATACCTGAAGAGTTGAACAAATATGTTATATGTCAAGTAAATCCCTGCTACTGCTACAGTAATCGACAGTCCGTTAGCAATAGTAACCATAAACCTACCTACTGTTTGTTGGGCCACACAATACTGGTGCTGTGTCATTATCAATTTCTAAAAGGTGGAACAACAAAAGGATTTATTTTCACCATAAGGAAATAATGTAGACAAAAAGAAAAATCATCATTAAGCCAATGAAATAATGAAAATTGACGTGCTAGGTTTTGATAAAACAACATGTTATCTATTTCGTGGACCTCATTCAATAGGTTAAATTTTGGTTTGAATGATGTCTTGACATGATATAAGATCCCCCTTTAATGATGGATCTCTGATTTGCTGTGATTTCTTCAAATTTTGTAGGAGGGAGTATTTTATAATATTATATGTTCCATTCCTAAACCTCAACTGCGAGTATAATCTTTTGGGTTGAATGGTTTCTTGATATGATTTTTATAGTTAATCCAAGTATGTTACCTTGGAAAAGCTTCATGCTATAATCATCTTGCATATACTTAAGCAAATATTTATTATAAGTAAGCCTTAATAGTAATTTGTATACATGGATTTAATGATCTTAAAATGAGAGTTTGGAGTAGGGAATGGGATAATTTGGTTACAGATCATAGCAGTTGAATGTGTAGGCTTTATGATTCTCAGTAAAGGTGCTTTAGATTGATGTATCTTTTCTGTGGGCAAGGTCGGATAGGGGATCTTATTGTCTACTTTATGTAGAGTGGGATTGGGAGGTTATATGTAGCAGATTTTGAATTTCACATTGTGCGCTCAAGGAGCAATGTGAGATTGTTTTTTTAATCAATGAACACAGAAATATGATACTTATCCTCTAATTCCTGAGGGCGTAAGTTGTCTGATTCTAGCAGTGTTGAATCGAATTATGCTGTCATCTATCCAACATAATTACTTAAACGACAGCTTCATAAGACATCTTTTGTTTCCTCTTCAAATTCCGGCAGTGGTTGTCAGTATAGTTAGCTTGATGTTGTTTTGTACAATGTATATCAAACAAAGATGTCATCAATTGCATTCTGTGCCAGCAGCATGAGTATTGTTTTCCTTTTTCCTTTCATGCTAAATATTGGTCCACATAGAGTATGCCATATTCAATGTGCTTTACTGGCAACTCTTTAGGCTTTGTTAGATTGATTGTTTAAAATCTCAGTTTTTAGAGTAAACTTTGCTGGTAGATATATATTCTCTCATTTTTTTTAGGAAACCTGATTCTGGACATGAAGACCCTAATTTTTTCTTCATTTATTTCAGGTGTAGTGGCGTCATGGGTAAATATGCTGCTGGAGAGCTCAAGCCACCAACAAGTGGTTAGTTTTTCTAGAAATAATTGATTTCTCTCGTTCTAGAGAATTTAGGCTAATTTTAAAATAAAAAATGTACAGTAGGCACTGTGAACTTACCTTAAAAATGGATGTCTCATGTAAAAGTAGGAAGTCCGATTTAAAACCATTTGTGTAAATGAATTATCACAATTTATCTTGTTTATTATCAGCTTTTCTTAATAGTGGCCCAACGCTATCTGCACTCTGAAATTCAATTAATCTGTTTGTTATTTAATGATAGTTTTATTTATATCATAGTAAGTCGCTAATTAAAAAAGTTTTTAAAAAAGAAATGAACCTAAAATTTTATATGCAATCATGTATTTGAGAATATGGATGAGTTTTATATACGTTTGAGGGGTTATTATTTTTTATAAAACACGTGGAAGAGTTTATTTGTTATGTTTATGGAGTTGGTATCTCTCTCACCTTTTTAATGCATTTGTATGCATGTACTAGGTATACCCTTAGGGTCCATGTCATTATTTACATGTAATTAAATTCATCGTTTGATATCAATGATCTTGGCAATAAAGTGCTCGCTTGAAGTATCAAACATACTCAAGATGATTAGTGCTGACAAAACCTGGAGGCTGCTCCATGAAAACTGTCTCCTTAAGATAACTACACAAAAAAGCATCGGTTCCTAGAGCATAAAATTTTATCCTAATCAACGATAAAAATGCTTATAATTTGTGGTCCTTTGTGCTTCATTTATTGAGGTTGGAACTATATCTTCCCATAAGTTTCAGCTATATTCTTCCACTATTGGATTGTCTAGAATCAGTTTGTCTATGATTTCAGGTGGTTAACTTTACGATGACAAAAAAAAGATGAGATTATATCTCATCTTATATGCACTATTGATATAATTACAAGTGGATAGTTTAATAGGCTATACACAGACAAACATCAGTGTCAACTAATAACATTTGTTTTATTTAATTCAGGCTCTTCTCGTGGATCTGGAAAGCATCCTCAGCTTATGCCATCAACGCCAAGGTGGGCTGTGGCAAATGGAGCTGGGGTTATATTAAGTGTTTGCGACGATGAAGTTGCTCGGTATGAGACGGCTACATTAACTGCAGTTGCTGTTCCTGCACTTTTACTCCCTCCTCCAACAACAGCTTTGGATGAACACCTAGTTGCCGGGCTACCAGCTCTTGAGCCATATGCACGTTTGTTTCATAGGTAGAATTTTAATTTATCAACTGAAATATTTGCCCTTGTAAATTGCTATTAGTGTTACAGTTTAGGGAGGTGCATATTATCTTTTAAAAATAATCTCTTAAATTCTAACTGATTAAACAGAAACCTTTCTAATTATTCTTCTTAGCATGTAAAAGAATTCTAGAAATGTTGGTGTAAAATTGTTCATGTGAGGAAAGAGGTATGAATGCTGTTAGAAATTATTTATCCACAATTCTGAGGCTGCAATTCATACTGGATAAAGGCTTCATACTTTCTAGGGAAAATTTTTGTACTTTTGCAGGTATTATGCGATTGCAACACCAAGTGCTACTCAACGACTTCTTCTTGGACTTCTGGAAGCGCCGCCATCATGGGCCCCAGATGCACTTGATGCTGCTGTGCAGCTGGTGGAACTCCTTCGAGCTGCTGAGGATTATGCCTCTGGTATTAGGGTAAGCTGGCTGTTTTTGGTTGCTAAGAACGTGTATTTTACATATTTTATCATGTTCCATAGTTTTATTTCTGACCTAGTTCCCAGGTATTATGGTAAATAGCTTTAGTTTGTTTTTTATTACCTAACTTTGGTCATTTACCTGTAGTCACTAAAAGAATAGGAAAAGTCAAAAGAATGTTGTCAGCAAAATTTAAGTGTTTACTTTTAGTAATAGTCCAACTGTACTATTATGATGCTGGACTGGAAGTGTTTTTACAATAATTTTGACAGTTATTTACTTAGGCAATAATATGTTGCAATTAATGGAGTATTGAAAATTTTCTATACCTTCAGACTTGAGATCAATTGAAACCACATGGGGTTCAGTTTTGAAAATGCTCAAATCTCATGGTTCATCATGTATTTAACCATAACTTTTGATTGTTTCAAAACTTTCCTTCACTATTTAAGTTCACATTTGATGTGATGAACCTTGAATTTGTTGGTTAGATTTCTAGTTCTAAAATTTGCAACTGAACTATGTTGGTAGAGCTTTATCTTCTTTGATTTTGTTCATCAACAAATCCTACGTGTTTCCATTTACCACCGTTCAAATAAATATGTCGAACAATTCTCGAGCTTCACCCATGAACTTATTCTTTTGAGTGGAATGACTTTCTTGACATGGTTTTCGAGTTTTTATGATTGAGACGTCCTAAGTTCAAGCTAGGCTTCTCTCGTTTATAGTAAATTTATGATTTGTCTGCATTTCATGTAGGGGGGCTTGTTAGAATACTGTTTGCATCTGTTCTTAAGCCTTGACAAAGGCTTGAGCTTTTGTGCTCAAGTGGTTTCTTGATTTCTTCCTTTGATGTAGTGCTGATTCCTAATTCTTGTTTATTACTATGCTTGGTGGTGAACTTAAATATGGAGATACTGCTGAATTCTTCTGTTGCCAATATCAATTTATGAAGCCTGTGGCAATGACTTGAAAGTGAATGTCAGGATCTCTTATGTGAAGTGTTTGATTGGAAGCTATAATCCGAACAAATATTGTTTGCTCAAACTACCATATCTAACATTCCTTTGCTAATCTGTAAATTTATTCATTAGCTAAGCTTCTTCAATATCGTTTTTCCTTAATTCCTTTGTCTTTTATGGTATAGCTACCTAGGAACTGGATGCACTTGCATTTTTTATGTGCAATAGGGACTGCGATGTCTATGAGAGCAGGTATAGCTGCTGATGCAGCTGCAGCTCTACTGTTTCGCATACTATCTCAGCCTGCATTGCTCTTTCCTCCACTCAGGCAAGTTGAGGGAGTTGAAGTTCAACATGAACCCTTCATTGGCTATATTTCAAGTTACAAGGAGCAGGTACTATTAATGTTATTGATCAGCAAACCAATCTGACTTAGTTTACCTTTCAAGTGATGGCTTCTTCATACTATATTTATAGTCTCATTCACATGTTCAAGAAGCACATTCGAAAAAGTCTTTCTGAACCTAATTAAAACTGAAATCGTCATCTCACAGCAATCACGATGGGGAATGTGGACACAATTCTGTCTTTTTTTTTTTTTTTCGTCTTCTGTTTCATATTTCTGTGAACTGGCTACTCTGAGCCTCATTGGTATAAACACCATTGAACTATGTTCAGAACTGACTACAAGCTGGAAATTTTGTTATGATCAGATTGAAGTGCCTGCAGCTGAAGCAACTATTGAAGCAACAGCCCAGGGGATTGCATCGATGCTTTGTGCTCATGGTCCGGAGGTTGAATGGAGAATTTGTACCATATGGGAAGCTGCCTATGGCCTTATTCCTGTAGGTTCATCAGCAGTTGATCTTCCAGAAATAATTGTTTCAACTCCATTGCAGCCCCCAATTTTATCTTGGAACTTGTTCATACCTCTCCTTAAGGTCCTGGAATATCTTCCTCGTGGAAGTCCATCGGAAGCATGCATCATGAAAATATTTGTTGCCACTGTGGAAGCAATTCTCCAGAGAACATTTCCACCCGAATCTTCTAGAGAACAAGCCAGTAGAACAAGATACCTCTCTGGATTAGGGCATTTCTCCAAAAATCTTGCTGTGGCAGAGCTTCGTACAATGGTCCATTCTCTCTTTTTGGAGTCATGTGCCTCTGCGGAGCTTGCTTCGCGTCTCCTTTTTGTTGTCTTAACTGTGTGCGTTAGTCACGAAGCTCAGTCTAATGGGAACAAGAGACCAAGGGGTGAGGAACCACCTGATGATAATACTGAAGATTCACCTCTAATGTCTGAAATTCAAAGTCATATGAGATCCAGAAAATATAGAAAACAAGGTCCAGTTGCAGCATTTGATTCTTTTGTACTGGCGGCAGTATGCGCCCTTGCTTGTGAGCTCCAGTTGTTTCCTTTTGTTTCGAGGGGGAGCAATCATTTAAGTTCTAAGGGTGGAAAAACTCTAGCCAAGCCTGCAAAAGTAAATGGATCTACTAGTGATTTTAAAACTAGTATTGATTCTGCAATTCATCACACACATAGAATATTAGCTATTTTGGAGGCACTTTTTTCTCTGAAACCATCTTCCATTGGTACCTCTTGGAGTTATAGTTCAAATGAGATAGTAGCTGCAGCAATGGTCGCAGCTCATGTTTCTGAGCTATTTAGGAGGTCAAAGGCTTGTATGCATGCTCTCTCTGTTCTGATGCGCTGCAAGTGGGATAATGAAATTTATAGTAGAGCATCCTCACTATATAACCTCATAGATATCCACAGTAAAACTGTTGCATCCATAGTTAACAAGGCTGAGCCATTAGAAGCTCATTTGCATGCACCAGCTTGGAAGGACTCTTTTGTGGCATTAAATGGTAAAAGCCAAACTAAAAGCCTGAGCATTAGCTGTTTTAATTCAGGCCAGTCATCTATCCTGCAGTGTAAAGAATCACCTAGTTCAGAAAATAAACGCAAATATGAGAGAGCATCACATTCAGATGAACACAAAGGCAGCATCTTCGGCAAAGGGATTGCAGGTTTGCCCTTAGATGCTTCAGATTTGGCCAATTTCTTAACTATGGATAGGCACATTGGCTTTAATTGCAATGCGCAAGTTCTTTTGAGATCAGTGCTTGCTGAGAAACAAGAGTTGTGTTTCTCTGTTGTTTCACTGCTATGGCACAAGCTGATTGCAGCACCTGAAATTCAACCTAGTGCTGAAAGCACTTCTGCTCAACAAGGATGGCAACAGGTAAGCACCATCACATGCATATGATATGTTCTTTATTCATATTTGTTTATTCTAAGCACTACAACTGTGATTCTTCTTGTAATTTCTGTATTATTGTTAGAACGATTTTGATCCATTATTGAGTTTAATCCACCAGCTTAAATTTTTGGATTAAATAATTTATTGATATGGTTTTAGTGCCAACAAAACCTTAAAAGACAAATGAGTAGAAAATGAAAGAAGAGGAAGTGTTGTGAGGTGTTAATAATGTCATGTAAATACTGTTGACGCCACTATTTACTAGTGGTACTATTCATAAAATAGTGGCACTATAAACTGTGCTACCATAATGTTGTGGCACTATAAACTGTGATACCATAGTGTTCACAATTTTTTCCTCCCGATGACTTGTTTTATTTTCCCATGAAGACTTTTTTTTTTAAATTTTTGAAGATTTGATCCTATTTTATATTAAAGGTTTTGTTTCAGTGCCTCATTTAATATCTTCATTTTAGGCTGATGGAGTGATCACGTTGACTTAGAGATTCACTTTAATGTAGATGTTGTAGAACTTAACAATGGAGAGATGATGTTGACTTACTGATTCAGAAACTTGTTGAGAATCTTTGGGCCTGCAGTTTCACATTTAATTTAATGCATTAAAGTTAGCAAGAGAATCCTCTCAAGTAAACTTTGAGTTGCAGTTCATCAACACTATTAATATCCATTTTGACCATATGTTGCCCTGTTTTCTTTAAGTTTTCCTGGTACACTTAAATAGTATTGGCAAATTTCTACTTTATTCAAATGCGAGGAGCTTTATTAGTATTTTACAGAAAGAATCTTTTAACAGTTTCTGAAACAACTTTCAAGATTACTGATAATCTTATAAGCCCCTTCATTTAGAAGTTTGTGGAGTTGAAACTGTGGAGAAAGCTTAGGCCACCACAGCTTGTGTTGGAACTGAATTTTCATTATACCAACAGACAAGCTTGGCATTGTTTGAACTCAGTAACTACTGGTAAAATAGGCTTTGGTACTATGTCAAGGAACTATTTAACTCAAAAGATTAAGCTGTTAGGTAATGCTTAGAAGTAGATAATAAACTAAGTCTGATACATTGACTATATGTGACAAATTAGTTAACAATACTTGTTTATTGGGAAAAGTGATGTCAGAGCAATACATTTTATTACTGAAAGTAATAAACTATTCTCTTATATTTTATATTTCAAAGCTCTTTTCGATGAAAGTTTCCTTATCATCTTATCGGTTTGTGACTAGGTTGTTGACGCACTGTGCAATGTTGTTTCAGCATCACCAACCAAAGCATCTACAGCTGTTGTTCTTCAGGTCCAAATTGTTTGACTAGGCATGATTTACGTTGTCCATTTCCTATTTCTTCAGCCAACTTCCATAATTCAATTTTTTCCATTGGCGACCAAACATCTGAAAAATTGGGAAATTAAGAAAAATATATGGAATAAAATGATTTAGGATAACTTTAGAATGATTTATTGCCCAACTTTGGATGTGCCACTTCAAAGTTTTAAAGTTTGTAGTATTCTTCTTTTCACTCCATTCTTTAAAATTGTTGGTCAGTTTTCATCTGTAATTTGCTTTCTTCATATGTTAGTCTCTTTGTTAACCTTGAGTACTTGTCAGGCGGAAAGAGAATTGCAACCTTGGATTTCCAAAGATGATGATCAAGGTCAGAAGATGTGGATAGTCAACCAGCGCATTGTCAAACTAATTGTCGAGCTAATGAGAAATCATGACACTCCTGAATCATTAGTAATTTTGGCAAGTGCATCAGATTTACTTTTACGAGCCACAGATGGGATGCTTGTTGATGGTGAAGCTTGCACTTTACCACAGTTGGAGGTAACTTACCGAAAATAAACTTTCTTATCGTTTGTTGAGAAATGATGACTAGAAACTGCAGTGTTCTCTTTGGTCTTTTCTTACCCTACTTTTTGAATGCCATGGACTTTGATATGACCACCTATATCCTAATAGCAACTGAATATCCCTATAGATTGGCTCAAATCTTGAGACCACTGACAATCAAGTATGTGCAGTATCAATTGACTATTGTGTTTTGTTACTGAGTTATCAGCTACTGGAAGCTACGGCAAGGGCAGTTCAACCAGTGCTGGAGTGGGGAGAATCTGGATTTGCCGTTGCCGGTGGCCTTTCAAAGTTGTTGAAGGTAAGCATTCATCCCTTATGCTAACATTTCATTTAGATATGTACCTTGGAAACATGCAAAATGCTCATTGTCACTTGTAATCGTGTATGTGCCATGTCGACATTAGAAACAAACATTCATAGTTAGTGACTTAGATTTTGCTAATTCTTGCAGTGCCGCCTACCTGCTACTATTCAATGTCTTTGTCATCCAAGTGCACACGTTCGAGCTCTAAGTACATCAGTTCTTCGTGGCATTTTGCATACTGGTTCTGCTACACCTACTCCGAAACAAGCAGACATAAATGGCATCATTTATGGTCCCTCTTATCAGCATTTGAACATAGATGTCATTGACTGGAGAGCTGATATAGAGAAGTGCCTAAATTGGGAAGCTCATGGTCGACTTGCAAGAGAGATGCCAATTCAATTTCTTGACATAGCTGCCAAGGAATTAGGATGTACAATATCCATTTAACATGAAGACTAGCTTTTGTCAACTGTCTAATGTGTATCAGTGTTACCTTTTGTTTCAAAATATACATCATAATTTGGATTAAATAACTATGGGCTGCACTTACTTTGGTCTTCTAGCTCCAAAGCCTGAAGGATTACTTTTAGAGTGAATGGTGAGTCAGCGGGCCATGATATTTTAATATTTTTGGGAAAAATATTATCCAACTCAATCTACATCTGTGTTGCATGTTTCCAGGCTTTGGTTTAACTTTGATGTACTTTCGATTTCTGCATGCATTAAACAAGAGTTTTTTTTTTTTGGTTTTTTTCTTCTGAGCCATCTGCTATGCTTTCGGTTTTGATTTCATTTTCATTTCACATTGTTTTTAACAAAGTTGTGGGCTCCAAATGCGTCCTTCCTTGCTGCATTGTGTTCCAAACAAAGTATTAATTACAATATCTGGTGTTTACAGCAAATAAGGGTGTTTACTTTGAAAATGTAATTGTAATTATATATGGTGGTGGAGGATGAAGAGTCAAAGGTAGAGGAGAGACTAATGCATATGAATCAAGATCATGTGAAAGTATTCCTTAATTACATTTCGCTGTAAGCTATGTTTGGAGTTGATTCAGATAGCTTTAAATAAATAAGGGTGATCGAGATTAATGTGGGAGAAGGGAGGTTGTGATATGATTCAAAGGTTAGTCACCATAGAAGATGTCCTTTGCGACTTTAAAAATAGAACCTTAAACCTTCCATTCTAATTGTTGTAATGGTGATTGATCAAAATTAAAATTAAAGCAATAAATTAAAACAAATCAACATGATTGACTAACTAGAACATATATTAAATCAAAAACCATTTGGAAGGAAAAACAATGGTACCCAAATAGTGAATCCTCGTAGACCTCTCATGCAAATAAGATTTCATACATCAATTTAACTTAGAATCTATTAAACCATAGAAATTCCTTAATTATGTTAATATCTTTCTCAATATTATTAACAACTAATCCTAGATTAATTAATCAAAATCACTTTCCAATTAAAACCCCTAAAATTGCATTTATCGATTTATAAATTCCTTTATTGGGTTTGACCCTAGTCTAACAAATTTATGTCAATCTATTTTTAAGATTGCTTGCATCCTTTTTTCAATTATATAGATCAATTCATACAAAGTTTAAATCAAACATGGACCAATATACTAATGTAAATTAATTTAAGAACAATAAAGAACACAAAATTTAATCTCAATAAAATTGAAGAATAAATTAAATTAATATGAAATCACTATAAAATCAACCTGGGGTTCATCATATCTAGGTACCATAAAGATTTCGTTCCTAATCATAGAAGACATAACATTAAAACTAAAAAAGATAAAGAAAACTAAAAGAAACATGATGAAATCCTTTTTAATTTTTACGAAATTCACTTTAGATTGATGTAAATCCACTCTAAATATGTCTCCTTGCTTGTTTTTTATTTTTTCTGCTGTTTTATGCATCCCAAACCTCTCTCTTCTCTCCCCTTCATTTTTGCCTTTTATAATTTGAAAATCAAGTTTTTAGGTAGAACATGGGCAAATAAATTGTCGAGTACTGGTTTGTGTATCCAAAATAAAGATGAAATCCCATCCAGAGCAAACACATTTATAAACATGACCTAAAATGTGAACACAATATCATCAATATGCAACACGAGCATGTACCTTTTAAATATGTGCGCATAACAAATGAAATTCATTAATACGCCTCAAACTCTTCAAACACGACCAAATAAGATGAAAATTTAAAAAATAGAGCAAGTACATAGACATGTACTAGATTGTACTCTTGGTCTCAAACTTCATAATGTGGTCAAAACAACTCTAAATTGCTTCGAACTTGTTTGAATTCGTCCCTTTTTGTTGGGCCCCCGCCCTTGCGAGTCACATACCGACATCCTATGTGACATCTAGGCGCGCATCCCACAAGGTTGGTGAGCCCTCACCAGGTCAAACCTCAAAAACGAACTCATCTCACTTACTTCCGAA
Source organism: Erythroxylum roigii (assembly GCA_027576455.1). Taxonomy (NCBI): domain Eukaryota; kingdom Viridiplantae; phylum Streptophyta; class Magnoliopsida; order Malpighiales; family Erythroxylaceae; genus Erythroxylum; species Erythroxylum roigii. The sequence continues at coordinate 20,234,564 of JANZXV010000003.1, forward strand.
CAAACGGGATCCAACATTTTTGCTCCAAACAAGTGGGTTACGACATGAAAATAAAATGAATGAAATAAATACTAGAAATAATAAAAAAACACAAATAAATAAGCAAAATGCACTAAATATAAACCTTAAAGTATAAATGCTTAAGCTCTTACCAAACTTCCCCTCACTTAAGCATTTGCTTTTCCTTAAATAAATAATAATTTTATTTTTTAACCTTTCTAAATATCCACCTGCTCATTCTCAACCATCTACCTATATTTCAAACTGCAATGCCTTAAGAATCAATATGATTAGAATCAAACAATCATATAATAAACTCCCACAAGCAAACACCATAAATGATATCTTGATAATCTTTATAAAATTAAGTGAATTAGGATTCAACACCCTTAAACAAAAGATTCACTTAATTCACTCAAAGTGTCTACGATGAAAGTTACTAGAACTCTCAAATCAATGCATCGAAGGAATCTTAAACATACGCATGCTAATAAGTTATATCTCCACTACTATAAAATAAACTATAGGCAAAAATCAAAAGGTCTTTAAATCAAGGCATAATAAGGCTTAGGTAAAAAGGTATGGGTAAATTTTAGGTTAATAAAAATGAAGGAATTTGCATAAACAAAGAGCACACAAAAATTCCTAAATAACATAAGTACCTTCTCTTTCTCCTTTTCATAATTATAATAATTCAAATGCAAATATATTTTTATTTTTATTTTTCTTCTTTTTAGTGAATTGAACTCATTTTAAAATATTTAAGAATTGATTACTTATGATGTTACTAGGAGAATATAAAAAAATTTGATAATTAACGAATGAGAAGTTATAGTCTCTAATACATAAGCTTGCACCTTTCCTCATTCTTGATATTTCTTCATCTAATCATATTCTTATGCAATCAAGTAAATACAATCCTTTAGGGTGAAAAAGTCAGGCTAACAAAAAAAAACTTTATGAGCTTATAATGTGGTTAAAAGAATTCAAAGGAAAGTCTAAGGCTTAAATTTGGTTATACTTAAGGGATAAAAATAGGGTAACGTAAAATCAAAGATAAGGCTCAAACAAAGACTTAATCTAGGCACCATTTTAATTTAATGCCTTTAGTATAAACACGTAGTCTCAATCTACATAATAAAAGCTAGTTCTAAAATGATCTAACCATGCATGATAAACACATAATAAAGAATTTTTTTTTCTCATAAGCTCAAAAGCTATTCTAGTCTAAATCAATGATTCACAACAACTCAAGATGTTTCAAGATAAGAATTGACAGTTTCAAAATTTCCACAAAGAAAAATTAGCAAAAAAGAACTAAAATATGCTTGGTATACAATCAATTTCAAAGTAAAATCACAATAGCCCTTCCTCACATTTAAAGATGTACATTATGAAAATTTATCCCAACTCATACAACATATCTAAATACGCTAATAACATATAGCAAATACATGATTCAACCAAAAAAATTATCTAAAATTAGTTCAATAATCCCTAAAACATGATTTCAAAATATAAAATATATTTAACTAGTGAAAGATGATTGAGAAAATGAGTAAATCGTAAGAACTCACCTTAATCAGTTAAGACTTCAAGGAAGATGGGGTTTAGGTGGATGAGATTACTACCAAAACTAAGGGATTAGGTCACCTAAACGAGAGAAAAATAAAGGAGAATGAGAAAATATGGGTGTTGTTAACTGTTAGGGTGATTTTAAAGAAATTTGATGTAACATGGGCATAAACATGGGTGTGTATTTATTTGTCTTTATTACCCAATTTAGGTTTAATTTTTAAAAACACACGAGTGTGTAAAGTTAAATATAGGTGTGTAGGGCTGAGCATGTTATGACAAGATGAACACAGCTACAACATAGGCATGTTGTAGACTGTGTTCTTAACCAACACGAAATGGGTAAATACATGAGCATGTTAGGACTTAATACAACGATGTTAATACTAAAAACTTACAAAATTAAAAAAGGAAGAAACATAGGTGTATTTCTACCAATGATTGAAATGCTAAAAAAACTAAACAGTTGTTGATACTAGCACGTAACTTTCTATAACTTTAAAAATTAAAAATAAAAAGTTAGTAAGTTATATAGTTAACACAAGCATATTCCCCACCATAACTTGTTGTAACTTTAAAATACTTACTTAGATTATGTACATGGGGTATGTTTCTTCTCATTTAAATCACAATGTCACCATTAAGAGAACATGAGCAATAATACAAGTGTGTTTATGTCCTTGTAACTTTCTATAACTTTTAAACAACTTGTCTTCACATCAAATATGACCATGTTGCTCTTTCCACTAAGTATGTAAAGGAACACACTATCAATATGGGCATGTTCATAGCGATGTAACTTTTTATAACTTTTATACTTAGTCAAAATTTCACTTGTCTTCAGGTCTATACAGCAACAAATAAACCCAAAGCATAAAAAAATAAAAAAACACCCAAATTACATAAAAATAAGTAAAAATTTTATGCTAAACTACAAGAATAATATAGTTTTGAATTAAAATACCCAATTTAAAAATAATCCTTAAAATGAAAAATAAATGAAATAAAAATACCAAATAAACTTGGTTTGCCTTCTAAGAAGAACTTTTTTTTATGTCATTAGCTCAGTTTTCATTTCAACTTGTTGTTTTTTGTATCGAAGATTAAACTACTCTTTAGTGCGCTTTTCAAAATCACCTCTATTATAAAACTTCAAACGATGCCATTTAGTTTAAACATACCTTTATCTAAATGGGTTACCTCCACTATCTTATAGGGAAAAACTTGCTTAAATATGATGGGTCCAGACCATCTAAACTTCAACTTACCGGGAGAAAATTTAAGTCAGGAGTTATACAAGAGAACTTGATCACCATCATTAAACTGCTTGGCTTGTTTAAGCTTCCCATCATGACACCTTTTGGTTTGCTCCTTAGATAGTTTCGAATTCTCATAAGAAATTATTCACCATTCTTTTAACTCATTCACTTGAAGTTTCCTCTTCTGACCTGCAAGATTAAGATTAAAGTTGATAAACTTGATTGCCCCATTACATATTATGCTCAAATTCAATAGGTCAATGATATGCTTTTCCATACACTAGCCTATAAGGTGTAGTGCCTATCAGTGTCTTATATTCTATTCTATAGGCCTAAAGAGAATCATCTAGCTTATCATACTAATCTTTTCTATGATGCTCTACTGTCTTTTCTAGAATATGTTTAGCTCCCTATTAGCTACTTTCATTTGAGAACTAGTTTGTGGATGGTAAGGGGTGGCAAATTTATGTTTGACTCCATATTTCTTAAGAACTTTCTCAAATTGCACATTATAGTAGTGCATTCTTGTTGGCCTCGAAATTTTTTCTTAATGAATAAACATAATTTAAATTAATTTTTGAGGTCTTGATAGATTAATTTTTTTGGAGTAATTAACACGTCAATTTTAGTAATATTTTATTGCTTGAGTTGGTTAAATTAAAGTGTAAAGAGTGTATAACCTATACGGCAAAATTGTCAAGTCACTTAAGGTTAAACGACTTTAAGGTTTAATGGAAGGGCATAGTGGACATTGCTCATTCATTTAGGGTATAAGTGAAAGAAGTAATTGTTGTCTTATGTAAGAAGAGAGAAGCACAAAAAATTGAAGAGAGAAAAAGTGAGTGTCGTGGAAGAGAGGAAAAGAAGAGAAAAGCTAGGGTTTTTGGGAGATCTTGAAGAGTTTGAAGAATTTGAAGCTAAATCAAGTAAGTATATGCATTAACCCTTCTTGATTGTTAGAGGAAGCATATTTAGCTATAGTTAGAAGTGAAAAACAAGGTTGAATATGGGTACGAAGTTGTTGATGAATGGTATGAGTTAATGTTTTACATTTTTGGGTTAATGATCAAAGATAGATCATGAATGAGTTTGTGAATGATATTGGGTTGAAATGAAGTAGAAGTGATGGTTTAGGTTTAAGATGAGTTATATGTGAAAGGTGGAAAGTTAAAAACTGGAAAAAGTAGCAAAACATGTCTTCGAGGTAGGTTTCTGGACAAGTTAAAGACTAGAAAAAGTAGCAAAACATGTCTTCGGGGTAGGTTTCTGGACAAGTTCATCGCGACGAACTTAATTTTTTCTACATGAACATGCTTTGGTAATTTAGGCATAAATTTTTCTGTAGATGTCGAAATGGACTGATTTTTCATTTACTGTAAACTAAAGACATAGGGCTACAAATTGTATGAAGGAATCTAGTCTAAATTCAGTCTCTAAGAATTTCAATTTCGGAATGGAAGTTAAGCATAGAATTTTGTTTCAGTGTAAGAAATAGTTCAAATTGTTAAGGTATAACTTTCCGATTTCTAAACCAAATTGAATGGAATTTTGGTTATTGTTTAAGGAAATCAAGTGAGGCAAAAGAGGAAAGAGGAGCAAGAGGAAAGACATCCCTAAGCAAGTTTACAAGTAAGGAAATCAAGGTGAGTTACACTTTTATAATTGAGTAATAAGCTATAAATGCTTCTTTTGAAAGAACGGAAATAAAGGATTTTTAACTACTTTATACATATTGATTTATTGCTTTTTAAATGCTTTAAGAATGTGATATATGTTTGTATATGAAATGTGTCATTGGTTTATGAAATGAATGATGGAAATGACTTTGAAAGAATATTGAATTTTGAAACGATATTAGAAAAGGTTCTACATGTAAAAATAGAAAAAAGATAATTACCTGTTCTCTTCAAGAATCTAGATCATGATTTGATCTTTTATGTTTAAGGAGGAGAAATAGATGGTGAGTGTTACAATTTGAGAGATGAGAGGTTGAGAAGTGACTGTAGGATGAAAGATTGAATGGATTTTTTTTTCTTTTTTGAACGAATAGAATGACCTTTAATTTTCCTTTGTTTTCATCGAGGGAAAAACCTTTCAACTTCAATGGCTGATATTTGATAAA
>JANZXV010000003.1:20252032-20263371 GCA_027576455.1 Erythroxylum roigii
AGATACAGATGAGTCTTGAAGATGAGGAGAAGACAGCTTTCATAACCGACCAGGGAACATTCTGTTATCAAGTAATGTCGTTCGGTTTGAAGAATTCAGGGGTCACTTACCAACGACTTATAATGGAAGTCTTCAAACAACAGATTGGTCGATCGGTTGAGGCCTATGTGGATGATATGGTAGTTAAGAGCAAAACAGCTGCCGAGCATGTGAAAGATCTTAAAGAAGTTTTTCAGACCCTTAACAAGTTTCAAATGAAGTTGAACCTGGAAAAGTGTGTTTTTGGTGTGGCATCCGAAAAATTTTAGGGATTCATGATCACTCAACGGGGAATCGAAGTGAATCCAGAAAAGATTGAGGCTATCATCCAAATGCCTTCTCCACGCTGCTTGAAAGAAGTTCAGATATTGACCGGGCGGATAGTTTCTTTGAGCAGATTCGTCTCCAGAATGGGGGACAAGTGCCTCCCGTTCTTCAAAGTCCTGAGAAAAGCAAATGTGACCCAGTTCCAGTGGCCGGACGAGTGTGAAAAAGCATTCCAACATCTGAAGCAATATCTGACCAGTTCGCCCATCTTGCAGAGCCCGGTTGAGGGTGAGAGGCTGATTATCTACTTGGCAGCTACAGAAGAGGCAATCAGTGCAGTTCTCGTTCGGTCGGAAGGAAATGAGCAATTTCCAATCTACTACGCTAGTAAGGTGCTAAATGGGCCAGAAACATGATAAACGCCAATTGAGAAGCTGGCTTTTTCATTAATAACTGCGGTGCGGAAACTCAGACCTTATTTTCAAAGTCACACAATTGAGGTATTGACCGACCGACCCCTCAAGCAATGTCTGCAGAAACTCGAGACCTCGGGGCGATTGTTAAAATGGGCGGTCGAGCTAGGAGAGTTCGACATACGCTACAAGCCACGAACAACGATCAAGGCCCAGGCACTGGCGGATTTCGTCGCAAAAATGAGTCAACCTAGCTCGCAGGACGAACAACGCCCTGCCTGGAGCTTATTTGTGGATGGATCGTCCAACAGCAAGGGATGTGGAGCAGGGATGGTGTTGATCAGTCCGTACCAAGAAGAAAAGGTGGAGTATGCAATCCGTTTAGAGTTCAAGGCATCTAACAACGAGGCAGAATACGAGGCTTTAATAGCCGGGCTTCAGCTAGCGAGAGAGATGGAGGTGAAGTATTTAAAGGTGTATAGTGACAGCCAAGTGGTGGTTGGCCAAGTTACTGGGCAGTATGAAGCCAAAGGGGATAATATGATTAAGTACTTGGAGTTGGTGAAACAGGAGTTGAGCAACTTTGAAGAATACTCGATCAACAGGATAGAAAGGATGCAAAATACTCGGGCAGACGCGCTCTCCAAAATGGCTTCCGACCGCGATGCAAAGAATAACATTTTGGTCGAGCGATTAGATCGGCCTAGCATACAGAAAACCAAGGAGGTCCTCCAAACAGATGCCGAGCGGTCAGGATGGATGGAACCGATCAGGCAATACCTCCTCGAAGGGGTGCAACCTGAAGATGCCTTGGAAGCACGGAAACTAAGGGTAAAGGCGACCGAATACACGATCACTAGTGGCATCCTATACAAGCGATCATATGACTGGCCATTATTGCGCTGTTTGGGCGAAGAAGAGGCGGAACAGGCAATGGCTGAAGTCCACGAAGGAATGTGTGGAAATCATTTAGGAGGAAGAATGCTGACTCACAGGTTAATCAGACAAGGGTATTATTTGAAAAAAAATATATCGGTTTTGGATTGCCTAAGGTTTCCAACCCGTCTTGCTTCGTTTCTCGATCAATTTTCGTTACCGGATGTCGGACACTTGTTTTCTGATTCGCTTCGATGTGTATTCCGTTTCGCGACTTTCCGTACTTTGTTTCGCGTTTCGTTTTTTCGATTCCGTTTTTCGGTTGGGATCCGGGTTCCCGGATCGGGTCCCAACAATATTGATATATGATTATAAGTTGTTAAATTTGAGAATTAAAAATAAACTAAACTAAAATATTTAATTTATCTAATTGTGGTTTTGAATTAAATTAATAATTAATAATTATTGTCAACATATTATGAATATATTAGATCACACATATAAAGAAATTAAAGAGATAAAATTAATTTAAATTAAGTTAGACTTAATTATAAATTTTAAGAAGCTTTACGGATGAAATATATTCAATTATAAATTTATTAAGATTAAATTCTTACTATAATTATTGTTAGAATTTGATTATAATTTAGACCTTAAATTTAAGAATTCAGAAAAGAACCTTTATCTTTTTCTATAAAAGGGAAATTCAGAAGGGAGCCTGTGTTCAAGTTAATGTCTCTCAAAAGTAGAGTTCTCTTTTTTTACTTTCTGAATATTGTTAGAGGCTAGACAAATGAAGATCATATAGTTAACCACTTCATCAAAAAAGTAAACAAAGTTTTATAGGATACTTATATTAGGTTTTTTTAAAACCCTTTTACTTCTCAATTCTTGCTTTGAGTTATTCTATTAGGATGATATTTTAGAAAATTGCAAAAACTTTTATGTTGCTGTCATGATTTGATTCCAATTATTTCATAACCAAGACATGCATCCTCACTCTATCTCTCTCTATCTCACTCGCTCAATCTTTGTAATCCACTCATTTAAAAGCCTCAAGTAGTCACTGCAACTAAGTTAAGGGGATGCCTTTTCCTATCCCAATTTCACTTTCTTCCCCATCTATCTCTTTTTTTTTTTTGGCCTAAAAACTTACTGCTCTGTGTGTGTGTGTGTGTTTCTAGTTGATTGCTAATCACCCTCTTTTTGTGTTTTCTTTTGTCAGTATTATCATGCTATCTTCAAATTGTTATTCTCCATTGTTATTGTCATCCTCCTTCCCTTTGTGCCTTACATTTTTTCTTTGTTCACTATTTGTGCTTCTTTTGCAATTTTTTAATGTTTGTTCTCACATTTTCTCCACTAATTTGTTATGTTTTCTTTTTATCCTTTCCTTTCTTCTCGCTACGTTGTTATAGCATGGCCCTCTCACTCTTTATTCTTTTTTTTTAATCTTTGTCCTATTTTGTTGTTTTCTCTTCTTCTCTTCTTTATGTTATTTTCTCTAATTTAAATTTTTTTTCTTTATTTTTACAAAATTTATCAAATTATAAAAAACTAATTAATATAAAATTGAGACAAATATAAATATAAAAATTAAATTAAAAATAACTTGTTACAATTAGAGCTAAACAATCATGATTAGAAATAAGTTTCTCTAATTAGAACTAATTGAAGTTCATAGAATTGAAAAGATATTCCTAACATGAAGAGATTTTAATTAAAAATGGAAATGTTAAAAAAAGATCAAAGCTAAAAAGAGATATGAAACAAAACTAGACTCAAATAAATGTAAAATTATTAAAATATTTTTAATTTTTGAAGAAATAAATTAAAATAAACAAAAACTATGGGACAAAATTTACTATTTATAGGTGCTAACCATAAAAATCTTTTACATGTCCAAGTAGGCCCTTAAAATGAACATCGATCATTGGAATTTCTTTTGTGACTTGTTGCCATAGATTAACCCATGCAGTTGTTCATCTTTTCAATGATTTTGTGCCAAAAATGAGTTCTAGTTGATACTTTCTTGGTTATGTTGACTTTAACACACCAGTAAATCGCCCTAATTATCTAACCCATTGTAAAATCAACACTTCCACCAATTATTCCTTTGAGTAAAACTTTTTTTACATAATTAATGTCCACTTTAACTAAATAATAAAGAGGAATAATGCTTTTGACTCTCAGCTCCCTCTTTCCCTTCCTATCCTTCCTTTAAACTAATTTTTTCTTTTTAGTTACCATAAATTAGGCAATTTTTTTCTTACCTAGTTTTATCATCAAGTTCATTTCCCTTTTGGGAAAGGAACCAAATAATCTTCATTGGCCTTTCATTATCTTCCCCTTGTTTGCTATGATATTTTCTTACTTTCTCACCTTCTTTCCTCCTTCATTCTCTCTTTATGACTTCCTTCATTCCCCCTCCCCCTCCTTATTTCCCTAAAATACTCCCCACCTGAACTTAGCCCTTTCCTCTAACTTGGCCTTAAATCTTTGGTCTCTAAGCCTCATTTAAACCTAGAAATTTCTTTAATATATATCAACAATTTTTTGAGCCAAGTTGTTGGAGACTCATCTTCCTTTGGCAAGCTTAGGCACCTCCCTTTTTCCCCAGTTATGACTCTAAGCGACTTCCTAATTGTCATTTCTCCTCTAGAAATTCTCAAGCAAGGCGCTAGAAAAATGGGCTGGCATCTTCGTTTCTTTCTTTATTAATAAACAGTTATCTTTCCTTGTCGTATAAAAATAGATTCACAATAATTAGTCAGAATTTAGATTAGAGGATGTTCTTATAAATGAATAAGATATATTCCTTTTCAAGGTTGTAAAGGAGTATAATTTAAAGAAGATATTAGAATAAAAGCCTAGACAAATTCAAGGAAAGCTTATATTTTTGATCAAGTGGGGACCTATCTGAAATCTCAAAAGAATGAAGCTGAGATAAGTTCCAATTTAGATGAAATTCCATAACTTACAACTAGAATACTTGTACACAACCAGGTTAAGCTATATTGCTAGCTTTCTAGGCAATATCCTCTACTTGTATAAACATACAACTATAAGAAAAGAGGGTAGATTTTGCAAGAATATGCATTAAAATGGATATGAGTGCCTCATTTCCTGGATCTATAAATATCATAAGGCTAAGTGAAGAAGGTGAATTATTTAAAGATGTAATTTAAGTCAGCTACCAAGACTTCCTTCTCTAAATGAAAGCGAAGAATGAAAAAAAATTAGTAGGAAATTCCAAACTATAAACTAGTCTTTTAGCTGAGCTCCAAGATCCCTAGGTTTTTGAGCATGTTATCATCAAACTTAAACACATTCTTATCATATAAGATCATGATAATCCTTCTAACTCCCAGGTCCTTGCCTTAAAATCACTTCTTCAGCCACTGAAGCATCTCACTACCTCTTATTGCTACACACAGGTATTATAACTCCTCCTACATTGGATAAAAAAAGTTTTGTCTACAATCTACCTTCATCTCTTCAGCTAACCAATATCCCCATTAATTTTCCCTCCTTAGCTGTTGTTAGCTTACCTACTCCACCTCAAAACCTAATAAATCAAACCCCTTCATTTTAAAAGCTAAATATGCTATAAACCTTGACCTTATTATCCCTCTTTGTCCTTTTGAAGCTAAATTTTCCTCAATTAGTAGGAAAATAATAAATCACAAAGTAAAAAAAAAACTAAAGCCACCTCTCCATTAAAGTGAACAATTTAAAAATGTTATAGATTGCAAAAAAATCCAAAATCAATGAATAACTGATGATTACCTTAAAAGCAAGCAACATATTTTTGTTGCTCTGCTTAGAACTAAGTTAAAATCATACTAGCTAGCTAAGCACGTTTGGTTTCTTCCTCAACATTGGTTGATCATAGCCAATCATACAACTCATTATAATGGTAGAATTGTATTTGCTTATAATCATAAGATTCTCTCGTTAAATCACCATTAATGATTTAACCAATTGATCCACTTTACCTTAAAACATTCAAATGGAAGTGTCCTTTTTATGCTTCTAACTTCAACTGTAACAAAGGCAATCTTCTGGAGGTCATCAATAAGCTACATATTTTCTCCATTAATAGTCTTATAGGATTTTAACTCCACACTTTTTGTAAATGAAGCTAAGGGTCTAGTAATATCCAAGAATCATGAAAGTGATGGTTATAGGAGTTGGGGTTAACTAATCTCAAGAATGATAATCAATTTTTCACACAAAGCAATAAGAAAAAAAGGTTAATGACATATTAGAAAGAAATTAGATCAAGTTTTGGTTAACTCCTTTTAGCTAGCCTCTTTCAATAATTCTAGAACTCACTTTAATCTCCCATTGTGATTAAATCATATGCTTGCAGAAGTCTACTGGCAAAATAAATAAAATAATCCTAAGAACTCTCCTTTTAGATTCTTCAACTTCCTAGCAGATTCTCTTGACTTTGATGACACTATCAGTAAGGACCTTAGCACTCAAGCTGTAGGTTTTGATGCATAAATATATGTTAAGAAGCTCCAAACAATCAAACATGAATTGGAAATTCAATATAGAAGGAGAATCACTAATATTAAGGAAGCAACTCTAAAGTTTAAAGGGTCTAAAATCTCAATTTAAAAGGACTTAAGCCTAGTTCCTAGCAACTCTCAAATTCTTATAAAAGAAAAGAATTATTCTACCTATCTACATCGAGGCATTGAGAAATCATAACTTCTTAATCAAATAGAAATATGAAGGAATTATCACATGATTAACTTATTAAGTAACCATAACGGGGAAATCCTTTAAGAACAATACTAACTTATTGTTTATATTAGCAACTTCTTTAAGGAAACCTTATGGTCCCTAAGCCTTGGTAACTCTTCACTCTATATAATTCATTCTTTCATTCTCCTCTATATCAACCAAGGCCAAGCTTCTTCGCTCTCTAAACAATTATTAGTTGAATATGTCAAAAATGTTCTTTTTAGCCTCAACCCTAACATTGCTCTAGAGCTTAATGGCCTAAATTCCTTTTTCTACCAAAGAACTTGGGATATCACTAGTGAGTTACTTACAAAACCTGCACTTGAATTTTATAAAGTTGGTGATTGCTCAAGGAGATCAATAAAACTCACATATGTCTTATCCTTAAGTTCACTAACCCCTCAACTCTCATCAAATATAGCCATATAGTATGTTGCAATGAAATTCACAAAATTATTTCCAAAATGATTATAACTAAAATAAAGGGCACATTAAGCAGCTTAATTAGCCTTAGCTAAAGAACATTTTTCCAAGGGAGGAGAATTAGAGATAACATCTTAATTGTCTAACAATTATCTAAAAATTATCCTAGGAAGTTGACAAAAAGAAGTTGTGAAATCGAAGTGGATGTTTACAAGGCTTATGACTTAATCAATTAGAGTTCTCTCCTCTATACTAGACTGCTTTTACTTTTTTAGAGAAATTTATCTCTTGGATTAATCAATATATCATAACCTCTTCTATAGCATATTGGTCAATTGAGAGCCTTCTAAACTAATCAAAGGAGCTAAAGGACTAAGATAGGGAGATCTTTTTTCTGTTTATTCTTTACATAATTTTTTTATAAGACTTGCTTAAAAAAAATCCATATAAATAGATCATTTAAATATAATCACAAATGCAAAATCATAAGGCTCTTCAATCTTCTTTTTATAGACAACCTTTCTTTCTTTTTTTGTACAAATTTGACATCAACTCCCTTAAAATACTAATTGATTCCTTAAATCACTTTAATAAGAAATCAGGGTTATCAATCAACCACTCCAAAAGCTACCTCTATTTCTTTGTAGGTGCTTCCTTAGTAACTATGTAACTTGTTTAAATATTAGGTTTTAAACTTTAATTTCTACCTTTTAAATACTTAGGAATCCTATATCTACCTGATATGTGCTAATTACATTGTACTTTAGTACGATTTTGAGATCATTATGCTTGTATTTAGGTACTTCCATAGTATTTGATATTTAAATGATTTATATTTTTTATTCAAGGTCTTTTTTATCCTTTTAAAGGAAAATGAAGGATTTGAGTCAATTTTGAGTAATTTTGGTAGATTCGAAGAAAGGAATCAGAACACAGTAGCAACACGGTAATGATATTGGTTGTGTTCAAACATGTCCTATTCTATTTCTCAATAAGGATTTTACCCAGGTAACATAACACTATGCCCCTATGTTTAGATTGTGTTTAAAGTAGGAGCATTTTATTTCTGTAGATAACTATAACATGCCCCTATTTTCAGCCTATGCTCACCAATATGGTGGTGACATAAACCTACGTTCATCCTTATGTTTGAGATGATTTTTACATAAAATTTTAGAAAAGCAGATAAAGCAATACGAATCCTAAGACATTCTTGTGTTAGGGTCGTATTGGATTAAAAAATTAGGGTTTCACATATTTAAAAGAGAGGTGGCTAGAAAATATTAGAAAAGAATATTTTTAGAGCAAGAGAATTACGTAGGAAGCAATTTAAGGTGCTAGAGATCAACAGAGGCAATATTCATAAAAGAACCAAGAAATCCATCAAGATTGAATGAAAACTTAAATATTCAAGAACCATGAGGATGTTTTCTTTTTCTTTTGTTCTTTATTTTTTATAATTTTCTTTTTTTTAAACCATAAACTAGTTAACATATATGTTTAGGTGAGATGGACACTAACATTTGATGTTTTAAATTGATGCTTTGATTTAATGAAATTTTTAGCTTTCTTAAGATAAGTTTATGTTTTTATACTGTGTTAAACTGAAGGAACGAGAGTTTAAAGTTTGATAATTGGATTCATACATTGAGACTGAGAGATGTTTTTGGTTTCATATCATAATATAAATGATGATGGCTAAATAGTTTTCTTAAGAGAGAACCATGTGATCTTTTTAGATTAAGGTAAAACCTATTACAAGAATTCATGAAGTGAATTAATGCATTCTTAGTTATTTTGATTAGAAAGAGAATTGGTCAAATAAATTTATAACTAAGGACTGCATTGCTCAAGAGAGTATAGTTGCAACTTAGGGATTTTTATCGATCTAAGAAGTTAGAATTGATCATTAAGTCAGAGGAAATTCAAAGCATAGATAAGTTCTAGGGAATGTCTTACTTAGATCTAGTTTATTCATAAGTTGTTTTAACCTAGTTATTTTATTTTGGTGTGTTTGGAATTATTTATTTATTTTCTTTCAAATCAATCATTATCTTTTTAAAATTAGAAAATAGAAAGAGAGTTATTACTGGTAGTCATTGTCTTTATGGAATCATTAATGAATTCACTTAGATTATACTACAGAAATGATAGGTACACTTACCTAAATAATTTCATTAGTATTTTTTGTATTTTGTTTTATTCATTCATATATTTTTACGTCATTATCATAAAGCTAGACCATAAGGACTGTTAGACTCTACATGCGACTATCTATAAAAGAATAGGAGACAAAACAATAAGTTTGTAAGTCATGTTAGGAGAGGTATGCTAATTAATTTAGTTATTACTACTACTAATGTCTGTTAGTGCTCAAACTTGCCTATCCACATCAGTTAGATTATAGTGACCAAAAGGATGTTGAAGAATGTTCTTTGGATTAGGAAGAGAGAAGACTTCTCTAAAGCTAAGGTTAGAAGATATGAGGTCAGAACAAAGTGTTATTGGGGAAAATGATATGGAAGTTGCTCAATGATGAAGAATCCCTTTAATTAGTAGATTCATTCCTATTTTTTGAAAGGAAATAACTTATAAAAAATTCATTGGGAAAGCTCTACCTTATGGAATACGAGATTAATTCTCATACCAAGAGACAATATCATACATCCTAGAGTCTCTTTCATCTTATGGTGGGAAATTAGAAAGATTATTCACCAGGGACAAGATCAAACTTTCTTAACCTTTTACTACTATATGTGTTCTTTGTAATTAAAAAGGTTAAATCCCATGAACACCTCTTCTTTAAGTGTCAATTTTGAACTTATCTATGGAATGGAATTTAGTCTTTGTTAGACATAAGATATTTGTACTCTCATTAGAAGAGAGATCATCATAGCAACATAGCTAAAAAATTCAAAATAGTATTACCCAAGGAATGACTTCAAGATAAAATATCTTAGAATAGGTTCTCTCACTACGATTTCTCTCTTCCTTCTCTCTATTTTTCTATGGATCTTCTTCCTCATTTGAACTTTCTTCTCTTGCTCTTCCTTTGGCACCCACTGATTCTTTATTGTACTGCTTGTTTTCTTTGATATCCCATCCAAATTATCTAACACACGGGTCTAACATTTTATTATTTTAGTAAATGTCACCAGATTCCACTCCTAATGTTAGAGAGTGAGGAGTTTCCTCCTCTCTCAACATCCCAACAAACACCTACCCCAAATCCTCATAAATCAACTTGGAGTTGAGTAGTGGGAGACCCAAACACTTTTGGAAAGCTTCATTATGTAGATGGTGCAAAGGATGGACCTATATCTCCTCTGACAAACATTCTTCTCAAGGGAGCAAGTAAATGGAAAACCCGCTAGTTAAGTATTTTCTTGATAAAAGAATTGCATTCCCAATAGTCCAATATTGGGCAGACACCAATTGGAAGAAGTTGGGTCTTCAATCCACACTTATATCCGAAGATGAACTATTCATCTTTCGGTTCTCCTCAGAGGAAATAAAAGGAAAAGTATTAGATACGTGACCCTAACACATTTAAGGTAAGCCATTGTTTTTACATAAATGGGAATTGGGATTCAAGCTAGATGAAAATGAGATTAAATCTATTCCAATTTAAGTGAGCATGCATAAAATCCCTTTTGAATATTTATCATCCAAGGGTTTGAGTTATTTAGCTAGTTACATTGGAACTGCTTTAGCTATGGATGACAATACTGCTAATATAAAAAGAGACAGTTATGCTAGGGTGTGTATTGAAGTGGAGCATAAGCAGAACATGTTAGATAGTATCCCTATCATGAAGTTTAATTTGGTTGAGAGTTAGTGGAAGACAAAATTATGTTATCCTATCTGTGGAAGCCATATATAAAACCTGGTACCAAAATGTGGATCCCTAAGAGGAATGTTAATGACGTAGACAATGAAAGCAAAAAATAGTCAAGGGCACCCAAAACAAAGCAATTAGATTGTGATGTGGGCAAAGCAGTAATTCCACAAATGACTAATCCAATGAATTTGGGAAAGACATACAGTAGTCTCATGGAAATATCTGAAGTAGGAATTGTTCAGATTGTTAAGGATCCAGTTACAGCATCTAATGACAATCTTATCTATGTTGAAGAGAATGGTAGTAAGTTTAAGATATCCTCTGAAACCTCCATGCAATGTGTTGAATTAGATGATAATGCAAAAAATCTGCTGCAGGAGACTGCTAGAATCCAACATAATGATGTGGAAGACATTATACAAGAGGCCAAATGTTAGATTCAACAGAAGAAGGCCAAAGAAATAGTGAATGGAAACAACATTTAGACAACCCGTCATAAGGTAACTGTAGTCACAAATGTTGACATAATAGCTACCCTAAGGGCTGTAAATATTGTTTATAAATAAAGCAACTGTGAAACTAGTATTCAGTAGGAAGATTGGCAGGCAATGAGAACTAAAATTCGAAATACTAGGAGAAGGACTAAGTGTTGGACCCCGAACTTTTGGTGAAAATTAGAAATATTAAAATGAATTTAAATGAGAAAGAAATTGGTGAGAAAA
>JANZXV010000003.1:20274727-20288880 GCA_027576455.1 Erythroxylum roigii
GTGGAGACGAAGAGGATGATGTGTGTTGCAGGAGGAGATGGTCACAGGAGCAGATTCCGGTGACTATTCTGGCAGAATGAAATAGCGGCCGCTATTTCCGCGATCTGCCGCAAATCGCGGCCGCTTTAGCACCGCTTTTGCCGCGACGCCAAACCGCTCCGCTACAAGGGGGTCTGGAGCGGGTTGGTGCCGCTCCGCCGCGATAGCGCCGCTATCGCGCGCTATTAACTACTATGGTAGAGAGATGACGGGAGAATGTGAGTCATTGAAGCAATTACTGGAACAATATACCTCCAATCAAGAAACATGATCTTTGCATTTTGTTAAGGAGGGAACATAGGGAGTGAACAACAGGCCTTGTAAGTATGTTGGGGTGCATAAAGGGGCTATGGTGGAATTATATGATGGAGCAAAGAATAATCAAGGAGAGCAGATCTCCATTTTCTTCTTTGTTAGTCTTGGTGAAGAAAAAAGATAACTCATGGAGGACATGTACGAATTAGAGGACGCTAAAAAATTGTACTATGAAGGATAAATTATGCATTTCATTGATTGAGAGTTACTTGATTAATTTTATCATGTATAATACTTTTCGATGTTGGATTTATTGGTTGATATCACTGAATTTGTATGTTTAAGGATGATGTACATAAAACAACCCTTAAAACACATAATGTTATCATTATGAATTTTTGGTAATGCCTTTTGGCTTAACCAATTCATATGTAACAGTTCAGAGTTTGATGAATTCTATTTTCAATAAGGAATTTTGTTTTGGTGTTCTTTGATGACATTTTGATTTATAATAGTTCATGGACATAACATCTTAGCAAGTGTTATAGATTCTAAGAGAGCAACAATTATTTGTGAAGGAATCAAGGTATTCTTTTGGATCAAGTCAAGTGGACCCTTGGCCATTTCATTTTGCCAAAAGGAGTGTCATAAAATCTTAGAAAGGTTAGTGCAATGCAAAATTGACCCATTCCAACTAATTTGAGGCAATCAAGAGGATTTCTAGGATTAGCTAGATATTATAGGAGGTTCATTAAGGGGTAAGGCCAACTAAGTCATTCATTAACTTCCTTATTAGTGAAGAATGCTTTTGGGTGGCATAAGAGGCTGATGATGCTTTTAGAGCTATCAAAAGGCATTAGTGTCTTCACCCAATTTAGCCTTACCAAATTCTAATAAAGAATTTATCATTGAAGTTGATGCAAGTAGGACTGTTTTAGGAGTTGTTCTGATGCAAGGAGGTCATCTTATTGCTTATGTTAGCAAAGCCTTATTGTAGGGGGTGCATTATGCAGATAGACCACAAAAACTTGAAGTATTTGATGGAGAAAAAGATTACTACTCCCTTTCGACAAGCATGGTTACCAAAGTTATTAGGATTGACTTTGAAATCTGATACAAAAAGGTAGTTGATAATGTAGTAGTTGATGGATAGTAGGGAGTTATATAATCTAGTGGTCTCTCCAGTATAAAGCAACTTATTACGAGAGATCATTAATAGTTGGGAGGAGTATGCAATAGCACAGAAAGTGATTCAATGGCTTAACCTAGTTAACCTTAATTTATAGCTTATAATTGGTCTAGTGACTTGTTACAATGGAAAGGCAAGTTAATGGTTGGTGCTAATATGGAGTTGCGCAACAAAATCATCTCCTTATTTCATGATATGACCGTGGGTGTTCATTCCAGTTATTTGGGAACGTGTAAGTGACTACATAAGTATTTTTTCTACAGCAAGATGCAAGGAGATGTTCTAGAATTCATTTGTAGGTGTGACATTTGCCTGATTTACAGACGCTATAGCTGTTGCCTATTTCATATTAAGTGCAAATTGATATTATTCTCAATTTTTTCGAGGGCCTAACTAAATCGAAGAGTTATTGTATGATAATGACTGTACTGGATCATTTTAGATACACTCATTTTATTCCTCCCCATCCTTATTCTACAGCTAAAGTAGCTAGTTGTTCGTTCAATATGTGTACAAGTTGCATGGTATACCAGTGATGATTATGAGTGATAGGGAAGATTTTTGTTAGTACCTTTTGGCAAGAATTCTTCAAGGCTCAAGGGGTACCCTTAAAGATGGTGACTGCCTATCATCCTCAAACAGAGGTTTTGAATTGAAACTTGGAGACCTATTTATGGTGTATATCTAGCAATTGTCCAACTTATTGGAGTAGTTAGTTTCCTCTTTCAGAATGGTGGTATAATACCACTTTTCGTTTGGCTATATGATGTTCTCTGTTTGAAGCCTTATATGTATTTATCCATCTTGTGCATGCTCCTTGTCTTGCGGGGGAGTCCAAGTTGTTGATGGTGGATGAGGCATTGATAACTTATCCAGTTCCGTATTAAACAAGCTCAAAACCTGATGAAGCAATTGACAAATAAAAAATGCACTGCAGAGAGTTTGCAGTGAATGATTTAGTGTATGTAAAACTTCAACCTTATAGGCAACTGAGTTTGAAGTGAATGATTTAGTGTATATAAAACTTCGACCTTATAGGCAACTAAGTGTGCAAGAGCAGATGAATCATAAGTTGTCATCTCTATTTTTTGGTCCTTTTATAATTCTACAAAGCGTGGGTAAGATGGCTTATCGTTGGATCTTCGGGAGAACTCCAGAATTTATCCTACTTCCTTGTGTCTCAACTTAAACATGTTTCAGATGCAAGGAGAATCCAACCACATCTTCCCATAGCAGTGCCATTCGTAATAGGAGGATCAAAAAACAGGTCAGCTGTTAAAGTCTTGGTTTAGTCATTAGTGGTCGCTTGAAGATGAAGGTGATGTTACATGGGAATTTCTTAAAGATACCTTGACATCATCAACCTTGTGGAGTTAAAGAGGATCATTGTTACAAGTTGAAACTATGAAGGGGAGTGTTAGAGACCACCTGCTCTAACACTAAATCAACCCAAACAATACTGCCCTGCACTATAAATCAACTCACAGCAGCCAAAGAACAAGCACATACAACAGCAGTAAAATAAGAACAGATATGAAAATAGAGATGAATAGAAATGAATGGGATGTAAGTCAAGTATTATTTTCGAGCTAGGCTTTGAGGGCTAGCCAAACCTCCCTACAATTGTCACTCAAGGTGTCATAACCGAATGCCAATCATTCACTCCTAACAACCTTATATTCTCTCATCCTAACTAACTCCCACATGATTCACTTCTCCCTCACATTCTTGGTAGGTCTTTCCACCGAATTAAAACCTCCAATTCACCATTAATTCTGCTACGAACTCCCACTACTGCTGCTGGTTCTACCTTCAACTACATATCTTCATCCAGAAAAGAGGGCAATGGCTGTGAGTGTGCAATAGGGACAATAGTTGGCTTCAGTTGGGATACATGGAAAATATCATGAATCCTGGCAGTAGTTGGAAGTTGCACTTGATAGGCTGCTTCTCCAATCTTAGCAGTGATCGGATATGGGCCATAATACCGTGGACTAAGCTTCTCGTTACTCCTGGTAACTAATGATTTAAATCGGTAGGGCTGCAATTTTAAATAAACCAGGTCCCCTACCTCAAAAGTCATCGGTCTTCTTTTGGAATCTGCATATTTCTTCATTTGCTGCTGGGCTCTCAACAAATTAGACTTCAGCTCCTCCAGAATTTGATTCCTGTCAAGCAATTGTTGGTTGATATCTTCTACCAAAGAGCCCTCATCCGTATACTTGAGAAGAGTGGGTGGTTCTCTGCCATAGAGTGCCTTGAATGGGGTCATTCCAATGGCACTACTGTAGGTGGTATTAAACCAATACTTCGCCCAACTCAACCACTTAGGCCACTCCTTAGGATGATTACTAACAAAACATCTTAAATAGGTCTCCAAGCATCTGTTTACTACCTCCGTTTGACCGTCCGTCTGGGGGTGATAAGCAGAGCTCATGTGCAAAGTGGTTCCTGATTGCTTGAACATCTCCTGCTAGAAGGTGCTCATAAAAATTCTATCCCTATCCGACACAATCACCCTAGGAAATCCATGGAGCCTCACCACCACTTTAATAAAAAGGGTAGCCACTTGTTTTGCATTGTATGGATGTTTGAAGGCAAGGAAGTGGCTGAATTTAGTCAATCTATCCACAATGACAAATATAGTATCCACACCTGATGCTTTAGGCAGTCCACTTATAAAATCCATCAAGATTTCTTACCATACCTGAGTCGGGATAGGTAAGGGCTGCAAGAGGCCAGCTGGTTTTAGGGCTAAGTACTTATTCTTCTGACACACATCACAGCTCAAGATGAACTGCTTCACATCTGATTTCATTCCCTTCCAATAGACCACATTAGCTAGTCTCTTATAAGTTCTAAAATAACCCGAATGTCCTCTTATGGGAGTTGAGTGGAACTCACTAATCAACTTCTGTATATGAGGTCCTTCTGCAGGCAAAACCAATCTGCTATCATAGAAGAGCCTCGGGCCTATCATCTTGAATGGGGGATGGCTATCCGGTTGCAACAACAAGTCTTGTATGATGCTTCTTAACTTGGGGTCTTGCTGAACTATTTCTTCTAGCTGATTCAACTCTTCATGAAACCCCATGCTCAAAGCCCTACACTCAACTTCAGCCTTCCTAGACAAAGCATCAGCAGCTCGGTTCTCTGCCCCCGGTTTGTACATTATATTAAACTTGAATCCTAGCAGCTTAGTAACCCATTTTTGTTGTTCCTCCCCTAATAGCCTTTGATCAGTCAAGAAATCCAAACTCTTTTGGTCTGTCCGTATGGTAAAATGCCTCCCCATCAAGTAATGCCTCCATTTCTGTACTGCCCACACTATAGCCATCAATTCTCTTTCATAAACTGGCTTCAGTTGATTTCTAGCTGAAAACCCTTGGCTCAAGTAAGCCACTGGCCTGCTCTCCTGCATTAGCACTGCTCCCATGCCTACCCCCGATGCATCTGTCTCAACTACAAAGGGTTTGGAAAATTTTGGCAGGGGTCAGCACAGGTGTAGTAGTCAGTAAGTGTTTAAGTGCCTCAAATGCCTCCTGAGCTGAATCATCCCACTGGAATTTATCCTTACATAACAGATTTGTTCATCCAGTTCCCAAAGGGGACAATACCTGATACTGTACTGTACTGTTCACAGACGAGTCGCGGTCCCCAGAGTGGATCGGACTTGGGCATCGCTTGGGCAAGAGTTCCAGGGATGCTACATTTGTGAGTGGCTTTGCTATATAACCATACCCCTTGACAAATCTCCTGTAGTAGCCTGATAATCCTAGGAATCCCCTCAGTGCCTTAACATCCTTTGGGACAGGCCAATTGACAATTGTTGCAATCTTGTTAGGGTCCACCGAAACTCCATCTGCTGAAATATAATGTCCCAAGGACTCCAATCTGTTCTGCCCAAAACTGCACTTCTTCAGATTGGCTACTAACTGATTATCACTCAATACTTGAAGCACTATGTGGAGATGATTCAAATGTTCTTCCAAACTCACACTATAAACTAGTATGTCATCGAAGAAAACTAGAATGAACTTTCGAAGGTAAGGTTTGAATAACTCATGCATAAGGGACTGAAAAGTTGCAGAAGCATTCATGGGACCGAAGGGAATTACCATGAATTCGTAGTGCCCCTCATGAGTTCGGAACGCTGTCTTGGCTATGTCTCCCTCTTTTACTCTAATTTGATGGTATCCTGACTTCAGATCAATCTTAGAAAAAATCTTGGACCCTCCCAATTCATAAAAAATCTCATCAATACAGGGAATTAAGTACTTATCAGGTATTGTCAACTTATTCAACGCTCTGTAATCTACACACAATCTCCACCCACCATCCTTCTTTCTTACTAGCAACACTAGACTAGAATAGGGACTATTACTCGACCTGATAATGCCTGAGTCTAACATGTCCTTAACTAACTTCTCAATCTCATTTTTCTGATAATAGGGGTACCTGTAGGGTCTAACATTCGGAGGTTTGGAGCCAGGCTCCAACTAAATAGTGTGATCAGTAGCCCTGTTCGATGGAAGTTGGGTGGTAGGAACAAATACACTTCTGAACTTCGCCAATACCTTTTGGATTTCTTCCCCAACTGTAGAGTCTGCCTGGTAGCCACACTGTACCTTTTCCAACTTCAGTACCTCTCTCTCCATTACTACCATTTCTTCATACAACTCTCCCTGTCCTCCATATTCTAGAAGGAAGCCCTCTGTCCCATGCTGTAAGAGTTTAACAGCAGTCTTGAGTGACGTCACTGAGGCCTTCAAACCCCGCTCCCCATACAGTTTGACCTTCTGCCCCTCCTGACTGAACTTCATTATCTGTTTTTTCCAATTGATCAAGATGTCTCCTAATGTCTCCAGCCAAGCTACCCCAAGGATGACATCAACACTCTGCATTTCAAATGGAAAGAAATCTTGTTTCACCAACATACCTTGTACATGGAGCTCTACCCCTTTGCAGATGCTCGCACTCTATACCCGACAATCATTCCCCAATCTAACTCTGAAGGGTTTCGTGCCACTCACTTCCATCTTCAAGTCGTCGACTAACCTTCGTCTTATGAAGTTATGCGATGCGCCACTGTCGACTAGGATTATTACTTCCGTTCCGGATATTACCCCCCTGAGTTTGAGAGTTTGCGGATCCACTATACCTTTGAGAGAAGCAACCGATAGCTCCAACTCTGGTAAGGGCTGACCGACTTCTTCGGGTGTATAGGGCTGAAGGCACATCACCTGATTGACTAGCTCATCTTCTTCTTCCTGTAAATCCACCGGTTGTTCTTCATCAGCTAGGAGGATGTGAAATTGCTTCTCCCCGCATACATCCCCGAAAGTGTACTTCCAGTCACAACGATAGCAGAGTCCCTGTTGCCTCTTACATTGTAGCTCTTCGGCAGTCAATCACTTGAATGGAAAAGATTGTTCTCTTCGGAAACTCCGCCGGCCTTCGTTACTTGAGCTAGCACCCCACTTCTCCGGCGATCGACCTGGCGCCGGACCATTTCTGGAGTTGAGACTCACCGTCGGAGTCAAGGCTTTCCCCTCTTCGATCGGCCTACGATTGGACACTCAGGGAGAAATATGCGGATTAGGGTTCACCGATGGAGCAGCCTTCACGCCCCATATGTGAGGACCCAACATCCCCGATCCACTAAGAGGCCTCGGCATTTTGTTGCTGCGAGAGGGTTGATCCAACAAAGCCCAATTTCTTCCCTCCGTCATATGGGCCAGCTCTATGAGTTGAACCAACGACTCGGGTTGAACCATCTGAATCTCGGCCCGTATGTCGTCCTTCAGCCCGTTCGTATAAGCTATCGTTACCAGCTCCACTGAGACGTCCCTCAGCATCGAAGTCACCACCTCAAACCGCTGATTATAATCATCTACCGTCCCTGTCTGCTGCATTTTCAGTAGTTCCGCTAGTGGATTTCCCACCGATGAGCTACCAAATCTTCGAATCACTGCCCTCTTAAACGACGCCCATTCCGCTATTGGCGACCAGTTCTGCCTCCACTGATACCAACTTAGAGCTTCACCTTCCATACACACAGCGGCTGCTGGTAACCACCGATCATGTGGCACTCCGTTCAACTCAAAGTAGCGCTCCACTCGAAACACCCAGCCAAACGGATCTTCTCCATAGAACAGAGGAATTTCAAGCTTCCGATAGCTCTTCTCCCCTCGTATCGGATCAGCTTGTGCGGATGTCTCACCCTCGAACTTTTGCTCCGATACTTCTTCAACCTCACCAGCGACTTCCTTATTTTTCCCTTTATTTTATGTTCTCCTTAAGATTTCGACTATAGATGCAATGTCCCTAGCCACCTTATCAAACTTAGCTTCAACTCCCGCAATATCCTCAACTATCCTCAACATCTCCTTCTCTACATTATCAACTCTAGCTTCCATTCTCGTAAATACCATTCCTTATCACCGCCTCGCTCTGATACCAATTTGTTAGAGACCAACTGCTCTAACACTAAATCGACCTAAACAATACTGTCCTGCACTATAAATCAACTCACAGCAGCCAAAGAACAAGCACACACAGCAGTAGTGAAATAAGAACAGATATGAAAATAGAGATGAATAGAAATGAGTGGGATGTAAGTCAAGTATTATTTCCGAGTTAGGCTTTGAGGACTAGCCAAACCTCCCTACAATTGTCACTCAAGGTGTCATAACCGAATGCCAATCATTCACTCATAACAACCTTATATTCTCTCATCCTAACTAACTCCCACATGATTCATTTCTCCCTCACATTCTCCATTTTACCCTCACGACCCTTCACACATTGGTTGTATTCCTCTCTTTCTTACCTCCCCTCCTCTTGCTATACTTCTGCTGAAATCTAGTCTCAACAGGGAGAAGGATCTATACAGCGTGGAAGAGAAGAGAATTATGTAACTAAGAGTTAAATGATGTCGTAGAAAGAAGGGAGAAGTGTAAATGAACAACTGGTTGATTTCCAATGGCTATAGGAGCTGTTAGGTGTTGGGTTGTAACTAAATTTTGGAGTAATAATTGATTATTGTTAATCTTTCCCTCTACTTCTTTCTCTAGGTAATTCAGCATTCAGAAATTCGAAATTCGGAACCCTAATTCATTCTCTTGAATTATGATGTATCAGATATCAGTTCTTTTAACATTGAATTAGATCTATGAGTTTCACATTATTCTTGTCATATGAAACATCAAAAGGAATTCAGAGTTGCAACTTACTCTCTTGCTGTTTTATAGATATGAATTGGTGCAGCCGGTTCAACAAAACATCATAGCAGCTATAATGCTGGAGGGTTCGGATAACCGTATTCAACCTACCTGTCAAAGATCAATTCTGTTTCAATCTCAAAATACAAATTACAGCATGAGAAAACTTGATAAATCAGGCGTGCTTAAATGAAATTCAATTCTTTAGTTTTTTAAACATCCTTGGCTAACCATTGTTCACCTCTTATTTAACCCCCTGATCAGGTCAAGCACCTCTGCTTGGTCTGAAAACACTGCTATTTTATGTAGTGTAGTTTCATGTGTACATGTGGTTTCTTGTGAGGGGGAATTGAAGTTTCTACTTGCGAGGATGTTTACGAGGGGAAGAGAGTGGCAGCCCTTGTGGTATTTTTTATATGGACTTTTCTAATATCACCACCTAATTTTCTTGGTGAAGGAGACCCAGTTTTTAGGGATACAAAATTTTCAGCATTGATAGTTCACAACACCATTTTGTTCAAAAACCTGTTACATGTATAATGTAACTTGGCTATATGGTAGAAAGTTTGTTACAAGCTAAAGTTGTCATTGGTTCAACATTGCTGTTTGCTTTTACTCTCTTTTATTCATACCATAAGAGTTGGGAGTAGAGCATTCAATGGGATTCCATTTCGTTTTGATTGTCCATAAATACTGATAATTTTGTTCAGCATGGTTTATAAAGAGATTATTCTGTTCAATTGACATTTTGACTTTAATAATGATGCAGAATGAGCTTGACTATTGTGGGGAAGAGCCGTCTATGTCCCCCAGGGCACCACACCAACATCAGAATTCTCAGCCAATTCAGTTCTCCAACTCCGGTTTCTTGGTTTCTCCAGGTTCGTCTGGTCCAGTAACTGCCAACCAGCACTGTGATCAACAAACGAAAAATGCAGTTTTTTCGAATGCTTTGTCAAGCCCTATCCGCAGGAGTCTCCAGAATTATCACATTGCTCAGGGAGGATACTGCCAGAGCAGGGAGTCCAATGATTCTTCGATGGACATGTGAGACGACAGTTCTCTTAGGCAGCTCTTCCTATGCTATTAATGGGCCTAGAAAGCTGTTGATATTTCGCTAGTGGAAGACGATACATGGAAGAGATTTTCGGAGTGAACGGGTTACGATGATGACTTCAAACATGTGAAGAAAAGGCTTGGCGTGAGTTTGGATTGGCATATGCTTTTTCTCGGATCAAAATAGCCTATTAGCTTATCATCCCTCTCTTAGAACTGCCCCTTAGTTTGTGTCTTGATCAAGTTCCCTACCATTTGGTACCCTATATATGTTGTTATCAATCATGCTTTGGCTTAATGTGTGTGCTTGTTTTACCGTGTAAATTTGTGTTTCATGTAGCTGCTTGTATCTCTCGCAGTCTGGTTTATTAAATTTTCGTTTAATTCTTCAAAGCTCGAGCAATGATCCTCTTGTGCTCTCGCAAGGAGCTTCAAGCAGATATTAGGGTGGAGAGGAATGGCAAAGTGTGACCGGACCGACACATGTTAGGATGGAGAGGAGTGGCAAAGTGACTACAGAAATATATCTTTGCAGAACATAAATTTAAATGGAGAAGCTAATGCTCGACTCCTATCTTAATTGATCAATAATGTTTGGAATATTGAAGCAAAAATTTAAGTAGAGTATTTTTTTAAAAAAGCGACTTCTACACTTATAGGACAGTGATGAAAATAGGTAACAAAATAACCTCAGGTAGATTTTTATCCTCATTTGACTCTCTGCACCTATTTACACCTGTCTTTTCTTCCTCTTGTGATACTCTTAGTTTGGTACATCATTAATATCATCCTCGTTATTCCCATTAAGATTGCAACAAATTCCATCACTCGTTTCCCCTTGCTTTACCATACGAAATACTTTTCATGGAGGGCAATTACGAAATCTATTATTAGCTTGCTTGGTTACACTTAGAAGCATGGATTTATAATATTCTTTTTCTTAATATACGTGAAATATATGCATATTTTCTTAAGTATTTTATTTGATTTATATGTTTTTTTAATATATTTGTAGATAATAGTGCATGCACATTTGACCTTGGAATGAGATTTACCAAGAATTAGGGCCTATTTCAAATAAAACTTAAAAAAATTTACAATTTTTAGAGAAACATGGTTTTGTGTACGTTCGTGTGCCAACCCATGCATTATATGAATCAAGTATAAGAGAGACAGACTATAAAATGGATTGGAGAGTGATTGAGTGTCATTGAAGAAAGTTCATAGCCTAAATTATGGTTGTGTCTTAAACCGTGTGCAAATCATAAGAGAAATAAAAGGATCGACGGTATGGGGCATAAATGTGTCAAAGATAGTCTCTATCCCCGAGAGGAAACAAGAGGATCCATGTTTAGCACGATTTTGAGAGCATTTTGCTTGCTTTGAATGATTCTATAGGATTTGATATTCATTTGAGTTTATACTTTGTTTCTATAGTTTTCTAGTAAGGAACCAAAGAGTTCGGGCAAATTTAAGTCAAAGTGGATCGATTTGATGCAAGTTGGAGAAACTCAGAATCTATGTATGATGAACATGTATCCACATTATACTAGTTAAAGAGTGTTCAGAATACGAGACAAAGATAAGATGGATCCATACTAGGGAACTGTGTTGGTTTTTTTTATTTGTAAAGTAATAACTTTTCTGGATTTGTTAAGAAACACGGGACCTATATAAGTCTATGTTGTTGGTTGAGACGCTTCAAACTTTTGAGCTTTGTGAGAATAAAAAGTGGCTTTTAGGATTAGGCAATAATACGATATTAGGGAGACAACTTAGAGCATCATCAGAAAAGAATAAAGCAATTCAGCAGATAAAAGAAAGTATTTTCATCCAGATTCAACTGAAGACATTAAGATTTCAAGATCTATAAGAATGAGTTCTTATATTCTTTCTTGGTTATTGTTGGTTTTCATTATCTTAGTATGAACTAAATTGGGATAGATCTAGATGGGATGAACTATAGAATTATTTATTTCGATTAATTATTTGATTTAATGAAATACCTAAGTTTTATTGTAAATTATTCATTTTTACTGATTTTGGCTAAATACATTTTGATTCAATTTGTATTTTATATATAGGGATTAAGTTATCATATGAATAAATAGATCATGACAGGAATAATAAGAGTTGTATGAAATCTTAGAGATAAGGTCATATAAATCTTTTGGGCTAGAGTCAAATATGTTAAGGGAATTCATAAAACGAGTTAATACATTCTTAAGAGTTTTGAACATTGGAGTTTCTATTGGTCTAGAATAAATAATTGAATCAAGATAAATTCAAGCATAGAAAAGTTCCGAGGGGATTCTACATCTAGATTTTGTTTATCAATTGATTATTTCATTCTTGTTCATTGCTTTGGTTTATTATTTTAGATTAGTAATTTTAGTTGGTTAATCATTCATTTTATGTCATTCATCCATTTTGTTAGATTAAATAATAGAAAGATAGTATTAGTACTTATAGTCTTTGTATGATTGAGACTCATATTCCCCAAGTTTAACTATAAGAACAAAAGTTGCGCTTCTTTAGTGATCTTTAGTATTGTTCAAATTTACAAAATCAAGTTTTTGACTCCATTTTCAAGGATTAAGAACACTTTATTTTTATCAATATAATCAATTTCTTTTTCAAATTTATTTATTTATTTTAGGATTTTATTTCTTGATCTTGTTTTTGTTTACTGAATTTCAAGATTTAGATACTTGATATTACAAATGCCAAACACCATACAAGATAGGGATGGCATTATAACATGGGGAATTATGCTAGACTGTTACTTACGAAGACAATATAATATTATTAGAACAAAAGTAGAAGCTAATACTTTTGAGATCAAGCTTAACGTAATTTAAATGGCTTAAAAACTTGTGTAGTTTAATAGCTTATCGAATGAGGATCCAAATACACATATTGCTAAACTTCTGAAGATTTATGATACTTTCAAGATTAATGAAGTTTTAGATGATGTGATTCAGTTGAGACTATTCCCTCTTACATTGAAAGACAAAGCCAAATTATGATTGAAATCCTTACCTCCTAAATCTATGGCCACTTGGAATGGTTTTGCTGAAAAACTTTTTAGCCAAATAAAATTTCTCCAGGATGAATAGTTAAACTTAGGAATGACATCTTCATCTTTCAAAAATTAGAGAGTGAGAAGTTAAGGAATGAGTGTCTTCATTTGAGCAATTTGGCATTGAAACTTTGTATGAAACATGGGAGATACTAAAGGATTTACTCAAAAAGTTCTCACAATGTGGTCATCTCACATGGATGCAAGTCTAGACCTTTTATAATGGTTTGGTCAACTTTATAAGGTAGACAATCTATGTTGTTGTAGGTGAAACCTAAATAATAAAATTTCAAAGGTGTCCTAAGAATTGATAGAAGAGATGGTAATAAATAATTACTAATGGTACAGATAAATTAAGGACAACATAATAATGAGAATTTATAATATAGATGTTATAATCACTCTAACAGCTCAAATGGAGGCAACAACAAGAAAAATTGACAATCTAAGATTGCCATTAAGAACAAATCAAGTAATGATTTGTGAAATCTTTGAGCAAGACACCACAATATAAAATTCCAAGCTGAAATTCTATAAATGATTAAGTATAACAAGTTGATTACATAAGAAAATTCTAGAGGAAAAACAATCTCTACAGTTAGACAAACAATTCAAGGTAGAGAAATCATCCAAGTTTCTTATAGAGCAATCAAATAGCTAAATGATAACCCTTGCTAGAATTTCAACAATTTGTGTAAAAAGAGAAGTAGCCAAGTTTAAAGGAAATAATAAAATACTTTATACAGGTAACCTCTTCTCGATTACAAAGTCATAAAGTTTCTATAAGAAACATTAAAGTGCAAAATCAGTCAACTAACAAAGACAATAATTGAAAGACCACAAGGATCATTTCAGAGTGATACAATACCTAATCTAAAGGAACAAGTGAAGGAAATTGCCCTAAGAGATGAAGAGGTGATCAATATTAAAAAGGTAAAAAACAACAAGGTAAAAGCACTAGTGAAGGAATATCAACCAAGAATTATTTAACCTACAAGATACATAACACAACGAAGGAAGAAATCAAGACTCATAAGGAGTATAAAGAAGATCTATAAGAGGGAGATACAAAATAGGAGGACCCATAATAGGACGTCTCAAAGATAAAATTAAATGAAGTAAACACCAATATCCTCCAAGAAACATTCATTACAACAAAAACGACATACGGTAACAGGTGATAATTGCTATTAAATATGAATGGTAACACTAATAAGTATGCTATGACAGCTCATATTACTAAAGATATGATGCTTTAGTAACAATTTTGACATGTTATTGTCGAGTTTAATATGACATTTATTGATAG
>JANZXV010000003.1:20289312-20300224 GCA_027576455.1 Erythroxylum roigii
GAATTTGACTTCAATCCGATTATCACCATTCAAAGCAATGGTCTTCATCTTAGTTGGACCTCTTTTTCTCTTATTCATACTAGAATCCATGAGATTTTATCTTTCCAGAGAACCTTTTTTTTTTAAAAAATAAAAGTTAATATGAAATTCATCAAATAATAAATTAATAATTAACACAACTTAAACGGGCTAATAGATAAGTCAAGTTCAAACCAACATTTCGATATCTAGGACACATGGTATCGTTTAATGCCACAAAAAATCAGTCTTATGGTAATTTTTACATAAAATTTTTCCTCATCGCGATGTAATTAAGCTATAACAAAATGCACTATCCACTAAAACCAATAAATTTCAACACCATATTAGGCATTGTCAGTACTGCCTCTATCAGATTTATATAAATTTTATCCACTTAGAAATTCATTTTCTATGTTACAAGACAGTCTCAAAATAGCCAGGAAAAAAGGAAATGTATTCTTGCTTCTGATAAGATTTTACACTATTAAAAAAGAAATAATCCAAAAGGGATCATGCTTTAAAAATCCAGGAGCTAGATAATAGCGGGTTAACTTTTACTCCAAAAGAGAAAAAGCAAAAAGCATTACCTTTTTCCAGAACTTCACAGTATGCCTCAAGAATCCTGCAAGTCATCAGCCCTCCAACGTCTCCAGCAGCTTCCAACGTTTTCGCTTTAGTTCCTTGCTTTTCTCTAATTGTGCCGACACTGTTCATTGACAAGACGAATAAACATTGTAACCTCATTTAAAACCCTCTCGCATATCGCTTCTGTTTGTGCCTTCGACGCTCCTTAAATGCAGCGTATGGACGCTGCTTATGGACGTTGCGTTCACGCTGCCTAAATGCAGCGTATACTGCATGGACGCAGCATTAACGTATGCGTTGCTGCGTGAAATGTAGCACAACCAATTATTATTATTATTATTTTACAATCGCTCCAATTTGCTTTGAACATCTTCTCTTTTTGGTCTCAAATATATCATCATATCTAACCTAGTAGTCAACACAAATTGAATACAAATTAAGTAATTTATCTTGAGAATAGGATTGAAATCACATGGAAATACATAAGAAAATATAAGATAATTCAATCCTATTCATTTCGACTAATAATAACTGATGAAACAGAACATTAATATTTTCTCAATGTATGTGCATTGGCTGTCATACATCTAATACATTTAAGCTTAACAATATGTAGATCAAGTGCAAAAGATACTTCATAAGTTGTTGATAAAGATGCTTCACAACTTGTCGATGTTATTACATATTATAGGGTGATAAAAGAGATTATTTTATTGATTACCATAAATTTTAGCTTCTAATATTCAAGTATGATTGGGCAAATGTAGGACATGGAGTTAAAGTTGAAGAAGGTTTTACACTTGTTACTTTGCACTAAAGTCAAAATTAGTATGTGAGAGAGCCTTTTATCCTAGTATCGCAAGCAAAATAAGAGTTTTACTCTAGAAAAACCGATTTATCTAATTGGTATGTTGTGTTGAAGGCCCCCGAGGGGTTACTATGAGTTGGAAATGTATAATGAGGATGAGGATTTCACGTATGGGTCATAATATGTTACTGCACGAGATATGAACGTCCATGATGACAGTGACGAAGTTAATTATGTAAGAGAAGATTGTAAAGGTCTATTGGTGTGACAACTTTGTCGTGCATAAGGAAGTGCTTTGAATTATTACTATTTGACTTAGACATCTTCTGAAAATCGAAACGTCGAGGCATTGTCAATTGTTTGTTAATACAAACAAAGTCAAGGAAACCTGATTAAAGTATTTCAATGTTAAACCTTGGACATATAATAGTTCCAAATGGAATCTATATGGAAAGAAGCTCCTCTATCTCATGGTAGCCTGCTTTAGTCTCCTTACAAAACTTTCATTATTGGGTTAACTATAACCTTTACATTCTCATGCGTTGTAGATTTTTATCCAAGACTTGTATTATTTGATAATCCTTTACTCAGACAACGTCTGGGATTCCTCAAACAATGTGATATCTCACATTGGGTAAATCTCTAACCCTTTCCCCTCATACTAAGACTACAAAATGTGCTTGTAAGTTATGGTTAATATAAAATATATAAGTAGAGATTTCAAATTTAGAGGTTAATCATATTCTGTCAATTTTACATAAAGCAAAGTTTGGATTTAGGGGTGATAGGGAAAATTTTGACAGATAAGTCATCTTTACTACCACCACTCTACAGAAAAATAAATGAGATTTTCACCTCATACGACTCCTTGTTTAATTCTTTTAAAGTTATTAGACCCTTTTCCTCCTTCGAGAAGCTCCGCCCTTCATCTACTTAATCTTGAAGAGTAACTAGGACAAACCCAGTCACATTTTTTTGTTCCAATAGAACTCTTTTCTTTTTTATTATTCTCAAAGGAGAAAATTCTTCTTTTTTTTACCATACGCAAATCCAATCATAATTTTATAACTTTCTTATAACTTATAATAAAAGTAAAAAATCTTTTTTTCAAGTTTGAATTTGTTCATTTGGAATCTAAGCACTTCTACTTCTACTTCATTTTTATTTTTATTTTTATTTATTTATTCTTTATTCTTTTTATTATTATAACTTTATTATCATCTTGTTTGACTCCCTTTTGTTATTCCTTAAGTCTTATAAGTTTAGTTTAGTTTGATCTTATAGAATCGAAAACATTTTTCTCATTAAGTGAGAGGAATTAAAAATCATATAATTTTTTTATCAGAAAAAATATTACGTTGAATCTTTAGTTTTTTCCTCTTTTGCTATCCATATCACATAGGTACAACATTTGAATCGATACAAAATCTCTTCTTCTATATTTATATAAATTGATATTATTACATTTCAATTCCTTCTTGTCACCTTCCACCATGCGCTTATGCACTCTTCAAATAGGAATATATTTTTTGAAAGATCATGGCTTTCATGCTTTAGTGGATCTCCTAAATTATTTTGATGACCTATATTATGTTGAAGGGGTATCTATATGATTTGATTGATTGTGTAAATCATGCAGTGGCAATCGAACTGGGAAAAATATACAGAAAAGATGATTCTTTTCTATGCATCATATTCTTTATTTTATTAGTATTAGCCAGAGATCCTGACTGAGTGGATCCCTTGTTCATGATGAATTGTTAGCACTATTATGACATTTTATCTCTTTGAACCAAGGAGAAAAAGGCTCATTGAGAAGAGGATTGTACTATAAGAGAAGCAAAAAGGTCAAGCTCTTTTAAATATAATATGGATTCAAATACTGCAATGTAGTCAGACTCTCATATTAATCCAAATAAATCAACCTTTTCACGGAGGTCAATCTTTGCCTATTAGGCACGAGGATTGCAATTTTAGCCTAAACTTCAAAAAGTGGCAATAAAATGCTCTAACTTTTAATTTTCTTCAATTCTAGCCCAACGTTATCTGTTGTTCTCCCTCAGCCCTCAGTCCTTTTTTTTGCTTGCTCTTCTAGCGTCCCAAACTACTCTCGCATTATAGCATACTGCACTAGTATGCTCTTCATTTTTAGTTCATACTCCGATGCCCTTAGTGTGAGGGTATCGAGACTGCGCAATCTAAAAATCGAAGGATGAAGACATCGAGAGAACAAATTGAAAATGAAGGAAAAAATTGAAATCAAAGCATAAGGTTGTTGAGGTTGCATAATCTGATTTAGGTCATTTTAAAACAATGACGTCGTTTTAATTATGTGATTAAACAACGTCGTTTTATTACTTTCATTTGTTGTGTTAATTTTGGCTGACATGTATTAATAGTTAAAGTTTTTGAATCACGAGGCAGGTCACGTAAGTAAACTTAACGAAAACATTAATGTTGAGCTAGAATTGAAAAAATTCAAAATTTGAGCATTTTAGTGCTACTTTTTCAAGTTTAGGCTAGAATTGAAAAAATTGAAAGTTTGAATATTTTATTACTATTTTTTAAAGTTAGGATTATATTTGAAAAATTGACGAAAGTTAGAGTTTTTTTTTTTGGTAATTAGCCCAAAATTATAAGCAGTCTTCTTATTTACATTTCTTTTTCTGACTTAGTTATATTAAAATTGTTATAATAAAAAGAAAATAAAAATAAATAAAAAGACAGAAAAAAAAAGAAAACCATCAAAGTAATTCAACAAAGAATTCCAAGCCAGACTACACCAAATGAGAATTGCTATCATACAAGCTGGAGTGAGAGTTAAACCTAAAAAAGTGGCGGAGCAATAGACGCCGCTGAAATTATAAAATTAAGCAAAGCTTGGACTTGAAAAGCAGCCATAGACTTGCAATTTGCAAACAAAAGCAAGCTTTATCTTTTTCTCTATTCCGTTCCGTCATGACCACACCCCAGACCAGAACCTTACTTTATCATTCTGATAACTATTAAATAAATTTAAAAAAAAAAGAAAAGAGAAAAGGAAGGCAATAATATACAAAGGGGGCCCATCGCTATCATGCGCCATGGAGTCACTATCGCTAGCCATCTTTAAATAAATCGAACCAGAAGTAAACGGAAATCTTTATAATGCTTCCTCCCTCCCTCCGTCCCTCTCTCTCTCTCCTTTTTCTTTTTTATTTTGGTTTGTAAGTTCTCAGGATAATTGATCTTATAATTTCTCAGTAATATTTGGGCGCCGCCATTTTAGACTCGGAGAATCTCTCTCAGATCCATTGCGTCGCTCTCAGGTACACTTTCTGTTTGGTTCTCGAGAAAAACGGGAAATCTTTTGTTTGTCAAAACTTCATTTAACTGGCTTTGTGGGAGCTGTTTTGATGCATTCGTCTATAGCTTTTTTTCTCTACTTTTCTATCCAAAAATTTCTCCTGCCTTTTCTCTTTAGCCAAAAGCAGTGAACTACTGTGTGATAGTGAAGCAATGCACATCAATATTGTCGATTTACTTGTTTCTGCTCTCTATCCGATTTGTTTTCATAGTATACTGGTATGAGTGCGGTTAACTTATGCTTGATTTGCATGAATTATATAGTAGTTAATTTTCCTTTTTTTAAAAAAAATTTCAAGTTATTGTTTTGGAATCAGTGATGATGTTTAGATGTTGCACTTTTTTACTTTCTTAAATTAAAATCCGAAAGTTAATCGGTTGATGTATGTTTGTGCTTGCTTGCAAAATATTAGATGCGATTCTTATGATCTCTTTCGTACTCCTTTTTTCTTTTATTCTTTGCTTCGTTTTATTTTTGATGTCGTTTTAGCATGGTGATTGGAAGGTTTTGTAATTAGATGTGCTGTTTCAATTGTTAATATTTTGGTTGTTTTGGTTTCGTGAGTTTGAAACAGTTTATTATTTCAAAGAATTGTACCAGGCAATAGCGTATTTAAATGATTTGGAATTTCTGTGATGAATTTGGGGATGTAATAGAAGTAATTGGAATTTATCTGTTTCAAGTTTTGGGAAATCTTTAGATGGTAATGATTAAATATCAAATATCTATTTTAAGTGTATTTGTCTTATTTCTTCGTTGCTATCTTTTTTAAATTTTACTTCTGGCTTTGTGACGTCTTACGGCCTGCTGCAGGATATTGGTAAACAAAGGGGTGCCTTTGTGACTGAGAGGGAGCTGAAGAAACTATAGAGTCTAGATCTTGGAACCCGATGATTAGAACTGATGTTATTGGCAGTGGAAGGAGGAGGGTTCTTCTCTTCTTCAGCTTCTGGGTATAGCAAGGGCCTGACCCTTCTTCTCTTGGGTCAGAAGCACGAAGACAGGCCCATGAGAGTTTCGCCGTGGAATCAGTACCAGTTGGTGGACCAAGAACCAGACCCTGACATCCAGCTGGCTTCTGTGAAGGACCGGCTCTCCCGCGGTTGCGCTTCTTTTGTCTGCTTTGGTCGCGCTTCTGCAGGGCTTGATTCCCCGTCACATCTCAAAGTAGGCCCTGCCCAGCAGCAGGATGTGTTGCCAGATCCTCTTGTTGATTATAAAGGAAAGAATAACTCAGTAGATATCGCAGATGATAATAATGCACAAAAGATTTCTCTGAAGAGCAGCTTGAAGAAATCACAAAGTGGTGTTCAGATTCCTCTTGAGGATCTCAATCAACGTGATGCATCAAGTGACAAGGAAAATGATATTACTGGTCCTACAGAAAGCAGAAAAGTCCAGTGGACAGATGTTTGTGGAAATGAGCTTGCTGAGATCAGGGAATTTGAACCAAGGTATGTATATATATCCTGAATCGAGATACATTTTCTCATATGCCTTAATTTATATTTAGCGTAGTTCCCCTCCCAACATCTGTTCATGTTGAATCCCTCTGTAGCCAATTAAAAGAAAAAAAGACAAATCAGACAAAACAAAGAGATAATTCACATTAGAAGTTTGTGTAAGTAGTATTCTGATCTCTCAAATGTGCTTGTATCTATCCATGGGCATCTTGACTTCACATTCTCCAGAAGCTATGAGTTCATACTTTACTAATTTCAGAATCACAACATAATAAGAGTTCACTTGCTATATAACTAATATGCTTAATACATTAGTAGTATCTGCATATTTGATTGGGTATAGCATGCAATTTTCTTTTACGTCCTTGATCTGTGGGAAAGTGGCAGTATCATGTCTAATAACTTGGTACAGTTTTAGAAGGATGAGTTGGTAATCTGAAAATTCTGATAAATGTGAGTTTCTTCAAAGCAATTATACCAACTGTACTTGCAAACTTTTCTAGTACATTCACATGGCATTTCCTACATTTTCTTCTCCGAAAGTTGTTCCTTCTCTCACTACCTGCTCTCAACTCTGTTCCTCTCTCTCAAATAAGATTTGTGTGCTGAGAAATGAATGAGAAATCTTTTACCTATTGCAATGCTCAGTATTGATATTTATGTTTTTGTAATCTTTCAATATTTATCTTTTCGTACAATTGATCTCCCATAGTTGTCTGAACTAGTTACTGATCTATAGTTGTAGTTTGTAACAAACAGTTTACACTCCTGTTTCTATAATTGAACTGAGAGAAGGTTTTTCGTACATAAAGAGGTCAGATTGATACATTGGGATGCAGTAACTTTAGGTATTTCATGGACTTCTATTGTCTGTGGCACTGGAACAGAATGCTTTTCGGAGGCAGATTTTATAGGGACATTAGAGGTATTGATTTGAGTGATGAATAACAAGTATCCTAGACACAGTTACTGTTTAATTGTGCATGTGTGAAAGGTTTAGTTGTTGCTTCTTCTTTCTCTCTCACTTTCTCTGTCTTTTCTTTACGATTGGTCCTTGTGGAATTTTTACTCAATGCATTCCTGCATAAAATGATCTATTGTTGGGTTGTCATGAACAAGTAGCTATGTTCTTGGTTGCCTTCATGTTCTGGTCAATTCTTTTACCCACGATCAAGTTTCAATTGGTCAGTAATTGCATTCAATATTTTAAGCATTGAACTTAGTATTCCTTGTTCGAAAAAACTGCAGGCTTTCTTTGGTACAGTGAAATTTCAAAACCAACCTTCAATTTATGAATAATAATTATTTGTTCTAAATTCAGTGGATTTGTACCATACCATTTTTGTTTTGGTTAAATATGATTATCTCGTTTACAATTCAGTGGAATCTTTGGGGTAATCTCTACTGGAACTACTATTTGATGTTGACTCAAGTAAAAGTATAGGATTGTCCAAGGATTGGCATGAGATGCTGATATCCTGGTAACAAACTTTTTGAGATTTTTCTATTGAAGTTGTCTAATCTCCAAGCCATATAAATCCTTTGTTATGTCTGAGTTGTGCCTACCAAGTACTTTTTTCTTTGAGGATCAAGGTTGAATTTATTTGTGCTTTGCCAATATAAAAATCTAGTAACTTACAGTTGTAAGTCAAGCATTGTCATCTCAGAAACTTCAACTTATAGCAACGCACTGTTCTGCTTTTTCTTCAGATACTCCCACGCTGAGAGTTAATTTACTTCAACTTTGGTGTTGTTTGATATTGGGTGTCTTTTCCATGATCCCACCCATAATAACGACAATGTCTGGCCGTTTTGGTTCCTAGGCTTTCTTTTCACTGGATATGTAACAGAAGTGAAAGGGGCATTGATTATCGTGTATTTTCTGTGCTTGTTATATACTCCACGGATAGGGCATTCATATTTCTAGTTCAATTCTGACGAATGGAGTTCCATTTAGACACTTATGTCCAACATGCATCATGCATTTAATCATTAGCAAGCATGTTTCCTTTGGCCTTTCTTTTTAATACGTTTTCTTGCTGTCCATCGTAACTTGAAATACGCACTATCTAATTACAGTGAAAGGGGCGGATCAGATGATGAACTAGAGAATGGAAATGAAAGAAGTTGTGCATGTGTGATTATGTAATAGGTTTGTGCCAGAACTCCAGGTTTCCCGGAAGTGCAACAACGTACCGTGTAAATTGCTACTAACAGAGGCCATTCCATTTGTTGCTGGGTCAATTTGATTCTTTTATTAGGAAAAAAGAATGAGTTCCTGAGGAAGTCATCCGACCTGATCTGCTCATTTTATGTCCATATTGAATTGATGAGGATCTCAATTTTGTTAATCTGATCTCCGCTTATGTTTGTTTCATTACTTTAGTACTGGTGATTGCTTTTTCCATTGTTAATGTTCTATAGTAGTTTTGGCTCTTTACTTTCTCCTTTCTTGTGATTGCCTTGTCAATTGTTTGTCTTAATTAATGCATCAAATAGTTTCCATTATTTCTTGCTGAATATCATATCATTCGTGGTGTTTAATACCTTATAATTGGTTAACATTGGCTTTCCAACGTGGATGGTTATAAAGAGAACCATAATGGTAACAAAGTAAAGATCGAATTTGATTTTATTCAAGGTGTCTTCATGTAAATTTTTTAAAATTATGGAATAATTTTTAAATTTTATAAAGTTGTAAATTAATTCTTCAATATATGGTGTCATATAGTTTTTAATTTTACTTCATTTTTAAAAAAATTATAATAGTAAAATCAGAATAATATAAATTTACTATCATTTCTATTTTTATTCTTATTGATATTATTTTCTCATTTTTATATAAATAATAGTTACAATTGATTATATCGAAATATAATATAATAAGAATAATATAGATTTATAAGCATAATAAGATTTTGTGTCAAGCAAAAATAAAACTTGAGACAAAAATATAAGTAGTTAGAAGTTTTATATTTATATTGCCTATAAAAATTTGAATATTCTTTTCAAGAAAAATATTCAAGGTCAAATATAAGTCAAATTAAAAGAAATAAAAAAATAAAAACCTAAAATTTCATTATATGACACATTCGACTCAATTAGCATTAGTCATAAGTAAAAAGAAGTTTCATCATTATTATCACCCAAGTGTAATGCATCGATCCAATGATATGTTAATTTTTCTCTATCTAAGATTATTTTTTAAATCATTCTCATATTCTTTAAAAATTCAATTTGTTAAATGATCGATGTGACCAAGGTAAATTTAATTTATAGAGCTAATTGTTTATTAAGAGTCTTAATACACAAATAAAATTAAATTATTAATAAATTATATTCAATTTAATAATGATATAAAATATCTTTCTCGAAACTTTAAATTGTATTTAAAAAATACCATCTTATTTAATCTCTTGTATTCCAATATACTTCTTTTTTGGGATGAAATATTTCAAATGTTTTCTTATTCCTTTTACACTCAATTGTACTCATAAAAAGATTAAGAATTCAAATTGTAAAACTTTATAATTATGGGATATCGCTTCAATATTGGTCCCACAAACAACTGTAAGATAATAAAAGTAATCTTATAAACAAAATAAAGTGACGTTCAATTTTAAACTAATAATAAAAGTTAAGAAATATATACCTTAATTAAATTTTTTCTCTTTGACATATTGCAATAAACATCCAAATTTATATACATATCCTTGTATATGTCCATTTGTGAACTTAAAAAATCTTACATCATCTCATGTAAAATAATTGTTGTGATAGTCAATAGCATTTCTTTATTAACTTCAATTTTCTTTTATGAAATTTGGTTTAAAATAGACACTTGGATTCACGAATGTCTTAATATCAAACAACAAAAAGTAAATTTGTCTTCCTCATCTTTCATTGATGATTGTAAAATAAGTTGTGCGTAAGGATGACCTATTGTTTTGATTAGTCTTGATTGCTTCCTTCGATCTTTTCCTTGTCTTCACAATCAATCAGATGAAGTACTCTCACTAAAGACTCATAAACTATTATAAAAAACTGACATTGGAACCAAAATTCATAATCTTCAAGTATAATCCTAGAAATCTCTACTCTATCATGAAACCTAACATGCTGAGATGTAATTCATTTATCACTTGGTAAATATTCACCTTAGCTCCTTCTTTATGTAAACAAAATATTTAAATGAAAAGAAAATTTTCACAAATCTTATAATGACAGGACAAAACAAATTCCTGCTATTGGTGAAAAACTTTCTTATCAAATTTAGAACCTATACCAATTATAAATGTTTGTCACTTTTTCTTACTTTTTGTACAGTTTCATGAATGATAAGAAAGTATATATCATCTCATATATTTTCTAACGTCAGATCAATGCGATGTGTAACACAAAGAGTCTGATGCAAGTCCCAATAGGAAAGAGTCTGATGCAAGTCCCAATAGGAACTTATCCTAGAGAACTTTCAACAAGATTGAGCTATACCCGAGAACGGCTAGAATCAAACACACGTGGAAGCACAAGAAACAAAATTGAAAAGATAGAAATAGAACATAAGGAGAAAAGGGGGTTAGAAGAATGTTGGTCAATAGAAAGAAGCCCAAAAGATCTTGTCTCTTAAAACCCTAACAAGAATGTTGGTCAATAGAAAGAAACCTAAGAGAACTTGTCTCTTAGAACTAT
>JANZXV010000003.1:20308224-20320809 GCA_027576455.1 Erythroxylum roigii
GGGGTCCGGTTCCGAGATTGGGTCTCAACATTTTATCTACAGTAAAAGTTGTAGCCTTAAAGTAGTCAAGATATTTTATTAAATAGCAATGGGCGAAACGAGCATGCAATCTTTCTTTATAAGGATTATACTACCTTAGTAGGGCAGTCTCATACACGAATGTGTGCAAGGCTGGGCTTTTTCAACTTTTAAATAATCAGGTAGATTAGTCATGCTCTGCATTGACTTTTTAAAGTCCTTTAAGGTGCAGTTATACCTTTCGGCAACACACTATTTATCTCAGAACTACTCGTTATAGTGAATTATATCACTATTCCAACTTATTCCAAATGTATGGAAAACGGATCCTGAAATCCATATTTGCCATGATATTTTCTTCCACGGTCAAATATGACTATCTTGATGAACTTTTCCAATAGGTTCTCAAGCTTCAGTCTTTAAGCAAGAACACATAATTGTTTATTCATCAACAAATGTCAGAATACATTTGGAATTGCACAATGCAACTGTATAAGGTTTACCGATATCTTTATATATCATACTCAACAAGTCACAAGCATGAGTTGATCTTAATATCCTTATTAGTCAACTTACCTCTGCAACAGTCAGTACATGTTCCCAGATCATCATAATCTAGAATTGAGAAACGCTTTCCTTGATCAATCTCTCAACCCTAGCTCTGGAAATATGGCTTAAACTTTTATGCCACACCATGTATGACTTCTCATTTATTAGAGTCCTTCATTTCATAACTTGTTTAGCAAGATACAAATAAGCATTTATCTAATTTGGAGTAAGACACATTCTATACAAATCATATGACAAGAAAGTTTTACCATTATGATTTGCATTAAACAACAACTGCACAATAGAAGTACTAAACGCAAAACGTCAACCTTCTTTGTTCAAAATTGATCAAAAGATCACAGCAAATTTCATTACACACATCCCCTTTAGATATTACATACATCTACTATAGATTTACAGCAAAGTTCACCGTTAATCAGAATTGCCAATGAAATTGTTGTGACACAAGCTATTATCCATCTTCGAAATTTCTCGGGATATCCTACAACTTTAAATATTTGGAAGAAGATGCTCTAATTATTCGAATCAAATGCCTTGGTCAGGTCCAATTTAATAATGCAGTTCTGTATTTTTCGTTTAGATAGGTATCTTTCCAATATATCCTGACAACAAAAAAGTTTGTAGCCATTGATATGCCATTGAGGAAAGTATTTTGTTTGTTGTTGCAAAAGAAAGTGAAAAGGACTTCCATTCACTAGTGGTGTTACCTGCTAGGGACCTTTCTTATTTTAAAGTGTTCCAAGTTGAACCACAAGGCAACTACCTATTGGGAGTTGGTGCTTGGAACTCATTATGTTATTCTTTTATCTTATCCGGTTATCCCCCGCATTGTATTCGATATTACAGGGAAAGTACAAAGAATCTAAAAGGCTGCAACATAAAAAGTATAAGCAATACTTTGAAAGAATTATATTAAAAAGATATGGATAACTAACCTAACTTATCATGTTTATATCTCCACAATGATCATATGTGACTAGATTCAAGGTTAAATTTGAAATTTTAATTTTTTAAAATAATATTTTTTAAGTAAACCTATAATATTTTTTGAATTTTAAATAAAAAAATTAAGTAGAGCCCAAGCCTTATTAGATTCAAGACTCACGAATTAAGCCCAAGTCAAACTCGATCGAACTTTAAATAACTCAATTTTTTATAATTTAGAAAATTTATAATTAAAGAAAAATTATGTACATCGAGAAATTGTTAAAAGTGACAATCTCTAACCTCAACAAAGGATACTTACAGCAACAAGAGGAGCCCTAATCCTGTGTTAAACAACTCAAATTTGATAGGTCTTGAGTTCGGATATAACAATCTTCGTACTCGATCGAGCTGAACCTAAACATTAAATTTTTGGTCGAATTCAAACTCAGACAGTGCTTCAAATGACCCTTTTTTATAATAAATATTATTCACCCCTAAAAATTCTGTTAATTAAAATTTGGTTCTTTGAATTATAATTGAATATAATATAAAATATTAAGCTCTAATTTTGACCTAATTTAAAATATCAACTCTATTTTTTTAAGAAAACAATGAATGGAAATATTTCAACTAATTATTGTATTTTCTGTAAAAGGTTTTACCCCTAAATTGTTGTTACGATGTTTTACACTTTTATTGTGTAGTTTCATCATT
Source organism: Erythroxylum roigii (assembly GCA_027576455.1). Lineage (NCBI taxonomy): Eukaryota > Viridiplantae > Streptophyta > Magnoliopsida > Malpighiales > Erythroxylaceae > Erythroxylum > Erythroxylum roigii. The sequence continues at coordinate 20,310,454 of JANZXV010000003.1, forward strand.
GTCTTTTACATATTGAAATTGTCATTTCAAATACAAGAATGAGCTTTAGTTATAATAAGGTAATAACGATTTAGAATATCTCAAACTGTATAGTTCTTAATTCAGTCAAAATATTTTCTAACCATATTATAAATTTAATTATGGTTTTATATTTAATATAATAATTTGATAAAATCAAATCAAGCTTTTAAAATTGAATATAATAGAATTAAAATCTTTTTATAAATTGAATTTTCTTATTGTTAATCGATAATAAGATTAGGAATGAAATTTGGGCCCAAGTTTGGGTCGGCCAAGCCCGGATCAATAGGACATCAGACCAGGTTTTTTCGAAAAATTGGTGTGGAATATAACTCAGGCCGACAACTATAAGGAAAATAATGTCGTTCGGTAAAAAATGATGTCGTCCTAAAAAAAAAAGCGTGGTACACGGAAACGGAAACAACTACCCCCATATGGGTCATTTAGAAACAACGTTGCATGCTAGTAAACCTTTCTTTCTTTTCATCTTAGTTATTTGGAAACAACTTTTTTATTAGTTAAAAATAAGACTGCGTGTTACTATTAATGGATGAATGGATAGAAAGGGGTGTTGGGTGACACACGGAAACGAAAACAACCACCCTGTGTCTATGTGGGTCATTTAAAAACAACTTATCAATTAATTAAGAATAAGGTTGCATGTTAGTATACCTTTATTTCTTTTCATCTTGGTTATTTCGAAACAACTTCTTTATTAATAAAAAATAAGGCTGTGTATTACTAGACTTTTCAGATCGTGTATCATTTGTTTTTTAAAAATATTTTGTTATAAAACATCAATTTAAATAATAATTTATTATTTTGAATAACTCATAAAAAGTCATTTTAAACAATTTAACCAATTTATATTCCGATATTTTATTATAAACAATATTTTAAACAATATCGTCATACAAAATAACTCATTTAAAACAATTTAATATAATTAGTTTTAAAATATTTAATCACTCAATTATATCAACAAAATCATTAAAAAAAATCTCGTCAAAGTCAATACCCTTCTTTTGGCTGAATCCTTTGACCGCTAATCTTCCTTTGAATCGAGGATGGTCATTGTGTTCTTCATGTTTGATCCTGAACACCCATTTATTCTTCAATACCCTTTTGCCTTCTGGCAACTTCATTAGCTCGAATGTTTCATTCTCATGCAAGGATTTCATCTCGTCTTGCATGGCTTCTTTCCATTTCTTCTTGTGTTCATCATTCATGGCTTCATCAAAGCTTTTTGTTTCTCACCCGTCAGTCAGCATTACATACTGATCAACTAGATATCTAGTAGATGGTTGTCTATTTCTACTAGATCTTCATAATGGAACTATAGAATCTTCAGGTGCTAGTGATTGAATGTGAACACCATCATCATCCTCTGGTTCAACTTCATTGGGGGCATGTGCATTATCAACTTCTAGCTGATCATTCTGCACGCATCTCCAATTTGTCTAGGCACCACTGTTGGAGGATTCAATCAGAAGCTTGTTGAGTCATCATCGGGGCTTGGAACTTCCTTCTCCACCTTGTTGATATCTTCAATAGTTTGATCTTCAGCAAACATAGCATCACGACTCCTGATAAGTCTTTTCTGCACCGGATCATAAAACCTATAGCCAAACCATAGCCAATGAATACACACTGTCGTGTCTTAACATCAAGCTTTTTCCTTTCATCTTTAGGAACATGGACAAAGCCCTTGTAACCAAAGACCCGTAAATGATCATAGGAAACATTCTTTCCTGACCACACCTTTTCTGGAACTTCATATTAGAAAGGAACACATGGTGAACGATTTAATACATATTTGGTCTTCCCAATGACGTGCTTCTTTTCAAAAAATACCTTCAATGAAAACACAGCTCTGATACCACTTGTTGAGAGCAACGGGTGTATTTTGTGAAAAAGAAAAATAAAATGAGCTAAATGGACACAGAATTTTTAACGTGATTCACCCTTAACTTTGGGTTACGTTCACTGACAAAATTCAGAATAATTCTTCCACTATTACAAATAGTAGGTATAAAGAGATAAAATTAAAATAATGGCTCACAAGGTGTTCCCAACCTAAAAATACTAACCTCACTATTTTGTCACTCACCAATCCTTTAAGAATATATTTCCTAACTTTAGAGCATTTGATTTGCTCTGATTTTCTCTCTATTTTTGTTGTTGTTTTGGTATGAAGTGGGGAGTGCCTTTTATAGGCACTCCACCCCGTGAAGACAGCTGCCTTTGTAGCTGTCTTCTTCTATTTATTCAACAAAAACAACATGTTCTTCCAATTATTCAACAAAAGCAGCATGCAGCAACGAACCGATTTCGGTGTCGCAATTGTGAAATGGAGTCCCTCCATATAAGAGGGACCCATATCCAACAAACAGGTGGCCTTGGGTTGTAAACCATTCTTAGGGTTGCTCCAACATCATTAATAATCTCTCTTACTACTACTTTAATCTAAGTAAAGATGACAAAATCACGGGGACTAAGCATACCTATAGTTAATTTATTAATTCATCATGTGTTAGTATCTTTGAAGAGTGCAAGCCTGTACTCAGTTGATATAAAATTATCTGATTTCCAAAGAACATTCCTAAAGTTTGACCATTAAAGGTAAGCTCAGTACAGATGATAGGTCGATTTTTGGATACTAAGGCAACCCCTCTCGTGTCTTCCGCAATCAAAATCCTAAATCCATTAAGCATATGTTCTTTGAATGCAATGCATCTATCAAGCTATGGGATTAGCTACAAGAGTTGGTATTCAGTGCCCTGCAACTGACTGGTCACAAATTATTGACCGGGCAACAAACTTTGTAGTTTAGCTTTCCGGGTGACTCGACAGCCTGCAAAATTGGCTTGAGCTGTATGGTGGCAAGTAGATGGAGCATCAGCTGACTCCTATGTTTTGAGTAAATAAAGAAACGTTTCTTTGTTTCAGAGCACATTCAGGTGCTTTTGGGAGAATTCGAAAGGGCGTTTAGATTTTAGAAAAAAGAAAATAGTAGAAGTGTTTTCTATTAGATTCATATATTTTTCACTTAGAAATAGATATAGGCTAGCCATTCGCATTAACTTACCCTTCTTCTTTGACACTTGGTCACATATTATCCACATCTACTCTTCTGATTCTGTAATGCCCACGCATACACAAAATATTTGCTACAAGAAAATTTGGGATTTTAATTTAGAGCAAGAAAAAGAAAAAATGTCCTTGGCAACTTCCATGCCCAGCATCAAGATCCCAAACCCATCAGCATCTTTATCATCTCCATGTTCATCTTCATCAGCGGCGTCTTCAACTTCTTGTTTTAGATTGCCCAATCATGTTGGAATAACCAAGGCCTATGCTGCTGTTACCATTAGAAGCTCTCAGGCTGATGGGCCTATTAGGAGACCCGTGGCACCTTCCCTTAGAGAGCCCTCTCCACCAACTCCTTCACCTCCTGTTGCCCCACCTCCCAAACCGGGGACTCAGGTGACTGTGGGAGACAAGAGTATCATCACTTTGGAGTTCCAGAGGCAAAAGGCTAAGGAGCTTCAAGACTTCTTTAAGCAGAAAAAGCTTGAAGAGGCAAATCAAGGTCCCTTCTTTGGCTTCATTGGGAAGAACGAGATTATTAATGGAAGGTAACGACCTTCCCTTTTGTTAGACAGCTAAAGATTTTAACTTTTTCTTTTATCGGGATAAATTATGAAGTTTGGTTGTGTACTTGGTACTTGTTTGTCAGTGGAGCTATAGGTTCTCTGGTTCAGTCAATAGTCTTTGAATGAATACTAAGTGCATATAGATAAGTGATAAAGAAGGTGGAAGAAGGGGATATGGTGACTTCTTTTTCGCAAAAAAAGGGATTTGATGGTAATTAACTCATAACGAACAAGATTTTGTTCCCGTAGTTGGAGATGCCACGTAGAATTTGGGAAGAAGATATGGTCCGGCGTACGCTAATTGAACCAGCATGCCACTAAACCAAAGCCTAGTTGATAAGAAGCTGTGTTCAATGGAGACTTGACTTAAGTTCCCCATTTCGAGCCTTTTGGTAGACAAAGGATGAAATCCATAATTAAACCAGCTAACAACTGAAATAGCTATTGGCATATCAAAATTTACAGGTGAAACTTTTTAGGTTTTATCTACTTGGTTGATGACTTTTATCATCCTAAACACTTCCCTTCTCTTGCTTCATTTTCTCATTTCTCCTTTTTTGAGAGAACTTACATTGTTCCTCTGAATCCTTAGCACTAGGTGCAAAGAACATTGCTGTAACAGAAATTTATTCTTTCTTGTTTTCCTGGTTTAAAGGACATTCCTCCTGTGACCAGATGTGTACCTCTGTTCCTCTGTCATCTTCTGAAGAAATAAAAGATGGCTAACTTGAACATCTTCATTGGTTATGATTGAAATTTCAGGAGAAATCTTTCTAATAACTAACATGATGTTCACTTCAGAAGGAACCCTGAAGTCCTCAGGGTTTCACTTCTATAGCACTTACTACTCCATCACACAGAACTGAAACTGAAAATTGGAAACTAAAAGGCCTTGAATACAATTTGCATTCTCCCCTACTATTACTATGGAAATCTGCATGTAGCTGTTCATTTTAAAATGACTTCGTTAAATAGCACTTGATGGAATAACGAGATACTGGTGAATTTCATGTCTTGTTGTTCTGGTTATCAGGGAAAAGGCTGAGTGGAGAAGCCAATTGAAATCTTCCAATCATTGTTGTAACTATAACCTTTGATTTCTGTAGCAATGGCAGTATGTTTTGCTTTTCCTCTTCGTTTTATATAATGCGGACAGTTGAAAGAAGTGCATGTAAATGACTTCATGCCGGCAATGCATGCGGTTTTCATGTAGTATAAACCAAATATGAGGTTTAGTTAATGGTTTAAACCTTGAAATGTTGTCTTGTAGTAGGAAGTCCTATACTTTAACCACACTAATCCCATCTTTGTGATTATAGTTGAACTTGGCTCATTATCTTGTATGGCCTTTTCAAACTTTGTATGTAATAATGGGTTCTCACAGAGAAGCTAACTTATTAAGTTGAAGGTTTTCTGACACTGATCTGTATACGTCTCTCAGTGATATAATGCAAAGGAGCATCATTTCCGCATTGCACAAAGAATGTCTAACTACATTATCCCAATCCTAGCACAATAACCTTATCGTGAGAACCAAATAGTTTATCAGATCCAACATAGCTATTTGTTGAAACAAGTCCCGTTCTCTACATGCACTCTCCAGACACTGAAAGTTCTTTGCGAGGAATATAAGAGCTGATATACAGCTATTTGTTAACATGAATAACATACTCTCTCAGAAGAAGCTATAGTTTTTAGGTTACTGAGTTAAAATGGATATTAACCTCACATGACGTGCATTTTGACGTAAATGATTCTCTTCTTATGGTTGCATGTCGCCTTCCTTTGGATTGAATTTGTAAATAGACCTTGTCCTAGATTCTTGAGTTTAGTAGCATGCATTTTCACCCTCTTGGACGAGTTTGCGTGTTTCAAGATATAAGTTGCTGGACGATATGGCTTTACAGTCTGACACACTGCATTTGTGTTCTTGGTATTAACAGATGGGCAATGTTTGGTTTTGCTGTTGGGATGCTAACAGAGTATGCAACAGGCTCAGACTTTGTTGATCAAGTAAAGATTCTTCTTTCCAATTTCGGTATAATCGATCTTGAATAAATTGATTCTTAAAATCTTCATCATGTATACTTTTAGATTTGCGTAATTGCCTCTTTATCCTCACAGTGACCTATGTACACACGTATTTTCTGTAATTGCTGTAGCATACCCAATCTTCTGCAACTTCATATGTTATTTGTTTTCAACTTGAAGGAAAAGGAGGGATGATTGTAATCCATGATGTGGTTGTAGAAATCTGTTAATCATTATAATGCATCCTCCTGGCTTTTGAATTGTTGGATTTGGGGTAAATTCATTTCCCGTTGCAGATACCAACACAGTTGACGATTTGTTTAGATTCACAAATTTTAATAAAATACCAAATGACTTGGTCCAGGCGACAGGAGTTGATGTCAAACTTATCTTAAGATCACTTTAGTAATAAATGAATGAGTAGTTATATTATTAGAAGGAAACAACTTCTAAGCTTACGATGTAACCAGTTTCTAACTAATTGACAAAATTGAAGGATATAAAAAAATAGAATTTGATACTGCCTGCCATGCCGATACGTTTCTCCCAACCTTTTGCGTGAAGAAGTGAGTGGAACAAAGCTACAAGTACTTTGGCAACTCGCGCGAAATTGATGTGTTGTGTAGCAAACAGCAGGTAAATCAATGCACAGACGCGAACGTAAGCTTTACAAAAATGCCGAAGTCCGATGCATTTTACATACCATCCCTTCACTTTGGACCTTCCACAATGTAATTATAAAAACCTGATACTATAAAGATTCTCTACTCTCTCTCTCTTCTCCTGTTTGTCTCCCAAAATCCATCACATGTCTAATACTCCATCCCTTTCTCGTCATTTGTTTTTTTTGTTGGCTTTGTCAACCCTTATCTGCAAAGCCACGGTCCTGGACCATCACTTGCTATCCAGAAACCGAAGTCATGGGGTGTACACGTGGAAAACACCCAGGAGATTCATCTGCAAGAGGGTTAGAGAAGCTTAAAATAAATAGTGGCTACTTGGACAAAGAGCAAGTTCTCAGCGCAGGTATCCTGTTGCTAGGCAACATGGTGAGCCTAAAAAACTTCCCTCCAGGAGATACAATATCGGTTTTACTAGTGGTGGCAGCGGTGACGACAACAGGGAAACGCCGTTGAGCGACAGGAAGAGAGTTGGTGGTGGCGTTGCCAGAGAAAGTAGATACTCTAGTAGTGGTGATAGTGCTGCTGGTTGGAGAAGGAAGTCTAGAAGATTGGACGATTTCGGTGGTGAGGACGTTGTTGATGGGTGGCCAAAGCGGCTCAATGGTAATGTTCCAAAAGAGGTTTAACTTTAAGATAGTTTAGTTCCAAAGACTGCTGGGAATTACGACAATCTTGATAAGGTGAGGATTCGGATGTTTTCTTATTAAGGCTGATCTCTTTGTTTTCATTCATTGTAATGAAATAGGTCTGCTCATGCATGACTTGTTGGGTAGAGGGATTGATTGTTAGGTTTTTATTATTTCCCTTTTGATGTTCGACTTAGCAATGTCAAGCACTTTTGTAATAATTGGAAAGGATATATATAACAAATTTGCTTGTGAACTCTCAGGAAAAAGAATGATTTCTGTTCTTCAGCTTGTTACTTAAGCCTGTCTTCTGGTATGTTTTTCTGCTTTTATTTTCTGTGATCCTGACGATCAGACAGCCATTCCTCTTCAAAGGAGAAAAAAATAATAGTAGTATTAGCTAGGAACAGCTGAATGCAAAGAATTCATAATAGATCAAGATTGAAATTTTGGATTTATATCAAGCTTATAATGTTTATAAGCTGTCTGAATTGTGATTGGTATAACTAAACTGTCTTCCATCTTCTCATGCCATAATGTACTGGTATTAGCTAGGAACAGCTGAATGGAAAGAACTCCAAATAGATCAACATTGAAACTATTGTATATCAGGCTTATAACGTTTATAATCTGCCTGATTTTTTATTGGTATAATGAGCATGTCTATTAACTACTCGTGTTCTGTTTTGGTTAGGGTCGTTCCTATCGTTTTATACGCCTCGGGCGAAATTAAAAAAATGGCTCCAATAAACCAGCAATATACTTAAGTTTACATGTTTGTATGAAACATAAATGACTCAATTTATAAGTTTACATAATCAACTAAATATTAAATGATCATAACACTAACAAATACACTAATAAATATACAGAAGATCATAATTTATGAAAAACAATTTCTCTGTGCATTTCTAGATGCAAAATCATTAATAATATTATCAAGATTAATGTTATCCAGCATTTATTAGACAACATAATATAGACTAATTATTACACAATTGGATTAGAAAAAGAAGAAAAGCACATGTATGGAACTAGAAGAAATATGCAGGTACAACCAAACTCCAACAGCTTCACAATATATTACAAAGATATATAAATGGTATTATATCTGTGATAGAGGAAAAAAATAAATAGCAAATTTTAATATCTAATATTAAAAATAAAAAAACAAAGAGCAAAAATACATTAAAAATCAGAAACTTTACCTTTAAATTATACTCAGAACTCAGAAGACAGAATCTTAAAATTTTTTGTTGCTAATTTTTAAGTTAGAGTATTTTAAATACATATATTGATGAAAATAAAGAAATTAGAAGGTAAAAGTATACTTAAATATTTCAAGATTATTTATAAGCATGAGATGTTAACTTAACCACAAGGTCCACAATGTTAACTTATAACGTTATTACGTTAAATCAATCTTGGAACTTGCCTTTCTACTAACGTTTAACTCTTTGGAACATCAACTATACCAACGTTAAAATCATTTATTACTACCTGCAGCCTACGTAACGTTTAAGCCTTGAGGCTTTCTTGTTTTCCCTTGGGAATAGGCGAATAGCGCAGGAGAGGAGCTTACGTGCCGTAGCCGCTGATCTTGAGACTTTAAAGGATTGATATAGTGAATTAGTGATATTGCAACTGTGGGAGTCAAAACATGGGGTTGGGGCCCCCTTCTCATAGTGGGCCCTGGGTAGAAGCCAGTAGGGTTGTCAATCCACATGGCGTTCCTTCAGCTCATGGATCATTTTATAATTTCATTATGCTTTAGAAACTAGACACATCGAATCGGTTAAAGAAAAAATTTAAAGTTTAAATATTCGACATATTAGATCACTATAAAACTGATATATAATAAATAAAAAGTAAAAACTATAAGAATAAGTAAAATATAGTATAAAATAAAATGCTTTATTGAAATAAAAATTCACTAAAAATGCTTATTAATATATAATAAACTAATAGTAAATCTAATAATTTACACTAAGATTGAATCTGACATAAATTTTAAATAATAATAAAAACAAAAAATTGTATTCTATATTATCATTTATTTAAAGACTAGTATATTTAAAGAAAGTTAAAAAAAAACTCTAACTTTATTGTAACTTCTTCTTTAATGTCCTTTAAACATACTTACTTATTGTGTAAATATTATTTTTAACACATTATTAAATTATCTTAAGTAAAATTATTTATATATACTAATTAATAATTTAATTTGTTAAACAAATTCATGATAAAAAATAAAAAGTTTTTAATTAAAATATAAGGGGAAAAATAAAGAACCTAAAATTTGAAAATATAATTTATTAATGAGATTAAATAAATTAAGTATTTTAAAGGATAAAAATAGTAATTTATTTTAACAATAATAATTTAAAACAAAATTTTAAATTAAATTGTAAAGAGATAAATAAAGAATATAAATTTTTAAAAAATAATTTTTGACTTTTTACTTTTGATAACGTACATATTTTATAAATCTTTTGAATTTTTAATGGATTAGTACATGAGAGGAAGAAATTTGTGGTGGGTTGTGCATTTTCAAAAAGATGATGGGTTCACCGGTTTGTTAAAGAAAATTGGTCGATTTTTTATCATAAGAGTTATGTAATACAAATTGGACTAAAATTTAGGCCAGTTTGTGTTTTTTTTAGTCATGCCAATTTAGTTTTTAAAACATTTTTAATGTAATCTAATTATTTGTTTTATTTATGTTCTAGTGATGTGCAATATTAGATAATTGATATAACTATTGATTCCATTTGTTTAACAGGAGAAGAGTTCAAAACCTTCCCGTTTATTACAGTATTTTAAATTGATGAACAATATTATTGATCCTAGTGATTACAACGTAAATTTTTATAAATACTTCTTTTTGACAATGTCTATATTTAGAAAATTAAATAAGGATTAGGAGTGTTCATGGTAGGGTAACTTGACCCGTTCATAAATAACCTGAACCTGAACCTAAATGTCAGGTTCGACAATTTCACGAACCTGAACCTGAACCCAAAGAACTTATAAGATCGGTTAACTTATTTTCAGGTTTGGTTCTCAAGGTAACCAGAACCTATTCATATCAATATATATGACAAAAAATTATAAAAATAATTGGCGAAAACAAATACAAATTATTCATAAAGTATGCATATAAAATCCATCAAAGATTAATCCAATATGTTAAACACAAGCAAAGTAAAAATAAGTTAAACAATGTCTTATAAAAGATCCATACTAGAAAAAAAAGAGATAAATTATTAAACATTTATTCTTCGAATAGGATGGTAGGATGATCCACTGTTATACATGAAGCCACATCTGTAGAAAATA
>JANZXV010000003.1:20438166-20449806 GCA_027576455.1 Erythroxylum roigii
TGATTGAGAATTATGGAAGTGTTTTAGATATAGGATTGTGAATGTGTATGATGGGATTCCGGACAGGAGGTCCGAGGTATTGTGTGATGGATTGGAGATATTGAAGTGTTTTTGTGTATGGTGGGTTTTGGATAAACTTTTGGCTAGTGAAATTTTAGAGGAGATGCTGTCCAATTTTCGATAAATTAAGGGTATTAAGTGTCATTTGGTAAAAGGAAAGGAATAATAAGTTTTTAATAAATTAATGGATATGTTTTGATATGAAGGATTAAATGGATTGAGGAATTGATGAACTTCAAATTGGAAATTGAAATTACTTCGAATGATGTGTAAATGAAAAAAAAATGAAGCGATATTAGTTAAGCTGAAATTCATTTGTTATGAGTTGGGTTCCGGAAACGGGTCCCAACATAAACACTATATTGGTGTTTCTTATGGGTGTTAGACCAAATACACCCTCTTCAATAGGCTTGCATATATTAGACCACTTCACTTTAGCACTACAAACTCTAAAGTCAGAAGAGATCCCCAGGAAATTTTTCATCATCTTTTCAATAGATTTGAAAATACCCTAATCAAGGAATATATGAGAATTCTAATACATGTGTAGATAACTTATTACATTCTTCAAGAATTGAATCTTACAAGCATAGAAAAGGGCTTTATTAGTCTGTGAAGCAAGTCTCTTATGAATTTTTTCAACCAAAGGGAAGCATCCATTGAAGATGAGTCTTTTAGTATATATAAGAAGACCCAATGGGAACTTTCTCTTCATATTAGAAATATTAGAAATTTTTTCAGCTAGATTAGAAGCACTAGAGGGTAGTATAAAGAAAAATTTATCATTGTTCATCCCCAGGCTTGATAAATTTTTAAATTGGTGGAGAGTGTCTATCAATAACCTTATTGAAGGTAAATGGGCATTACTGAAAAGCATAAGATCATTTACAAAACATAAGTTAGTGAGGGAGAAGTCTTATAGTTGGTATGAAATTTGAACTTTGGATCCTTAGCTATATTGAAATCCAATAATTAGGTTAGTGCTTCCATACAAGTGCTAAACAAATAAGGAGAGAGAGGGTTACCATGTCTGAACCTTTTAGCACCTGTAAAGGGAGTTGCAGGTTATCCATTGACAAGCATCCTAAAGGATAGAGAGGTAACATAAGCCTTAATCCATTTTAAGTATAAATTAGGAAACTCATTACCCCCATCAATTGAAATATAAAGTCCTAGCTCACACTATCAAATGCTTTTTGGAGATCCACTTTAAGGGAGCAATTAATAGGAGATCTCTTCATTGTATACCCCTTTAATAGCGCATAGCAAATTAGGATGTTGTCACCTATCTTTTTGTTCTTTATAAAAGCCCTTTGATTCCCACTAATTATACAATCCAGAACTATTTTGATTCTATTAGCTAGCAATTTAACAGTGATCTTGTAGAGGAAGTTTATGCATGCAATATATATAATGTTAGATTAGAAGACCTAGGGACTAAGGATATAAAGGTCCTATTGAACTCTTTAAGTAGTCTGCCACTTAAGAAAAATTCATGAACAACTTCCTTAACCATTGGCTTAATGATATTCCAAGTATTTTGATAGAAGTGTCCATTTAGCCCATCTAGCTTAAGAGCCTTCATACCATTCATTTGGAAAACAATATTCCCAATTTTAGCATCCAAGATAGGCCTAGTTAGATTATTAGCCTTTCCACTAAAATCTTCCTTTAATTGAATGAATATAGTACTTGTTTGGTGTAATTATTTTCCAAGTTACTTCCAATAAGAGCTTTAAAGTAAACTATTTCTTATTATAGCTTACCCTTTGTTTTTACCATCCTTCTATTTGATAAAGTAATTGTGGACATTTTTCCTAGCCGTCAGGGAATTCAAAGAGAATCTTGTACATCTTTCCCCCTCCTTGATCCAATTGAACTTAGCCTAATGATCGAATCATGATTATATACTGCCTATAAATATTCTTTCAAATGCTATTTTTCTTTATTCAATAGCTTAAGATCACAAGGATTGTTAGCTAATTATTTTTGAATTATACATAAGCTCCTTTTAGCCTTTTCAATAATCTCCTTACTACTTGAGCCCTTTACAGAATTAAGTTTCTTTAGTTCTTCTTTAATTGACTTAAGCATTTAAAAACACATATATTGTTTGGTACCTTTGATTTCAAGCTCTAAACCTCTACTGACTGCATTTTGATAACCTTCAAATTGAATTAGGTCGCTCCAAAGGCCACTTCTTTGAAAAATTATATTAAATCCATACACAAAGTAAGTGTAGATAGATACATCTTCCACTAGGAACTGAATTATACTATGCAATATCTACTCATCTACTCCAAGGTTATCCAACTTAATCAAAATAGAATTATAACAAATAGAAAAGTAGTCGTTATATCCATTTAATGTAATTCAAGATCCAATATAGCCAATATTAAATGAATTAGAGCACATTTTACAATAGGTGAAAATGTCTCGTCATAATCAAATCTCCCACGTCGTATGTATCCTTTAACTATGAAGCATACTTGTATGTTTTTATATTACTTGAGAACTCATTTGTTCCAATATCCTGTCACCCATTAAAGAGATTAACCAAGTCCATACTTGAATTGAGCTTAAAGAAGTCATTTATTCTTTTATTGCTTTCATCCATTCTTCTTTGGCAAGACCAGTGATAAGTGTAGTTTAGACTATGTTTTGATAGGCGTTGAGTGTGTTTATGGATGGTTTTTAGATGATTGTTTCATGTATAGGCTTATACTTAGGTTAATATGTGTGTTTATTTATATTCTAAGTGTTTGTGTGGTTTAGAACATGTCCTCATTCGTAATTATATATTTCTTGAGGTGTTTGATATGTTTATTAGTTTTGGGACCCAGATAGTGAAGAACAAGAGATTTGGACATGTATGGAGTTGTATGGGCAAGGTCACGATTGTGACTCCCATATTATAGTCGTGACAGAAGAGAAATACCTTGAGTCACAATCGTGACTTCATATGCATGGTCATGACAGAAAGCAATCTCACAGAGTCACAATCGTAACACCAGATGCATGATCGTGACAAAAGCTTCCCAGGCGTGACTTTTTCCATCTGTTTTAGGGTTTGGGGGCATTTTTTGGAAACAAAACAAGGGCAGAAACCCTTGGATCCTTTGGGACTATTTAAGAACACGAAAACACTCCAAAAAGGCAGCCACCATCTTTAAAAATTAGATCAAACAAGAAGGATCAAAAAGAATATATAAGATTTCCAGATCAAGTTCCAGATCAAGTTTTTCTTGCTTTCCTTTTGTCATTTTCATTAAACTTGATGTGTAAATTGGATTCTAAGGTTTTATTTACATTTATAATGTTTTAAATCTCTAGATTATTATTCTTGACTTGTTTTATGATTTGATTATTGTTGAATTTAATATGATATTCTAGTGTGGTGATAATTGTGCATGTCAGTACATCGACAATAAATCGAGATAGTGAGCCGAAAGTAATTAGATTAGGTTGTGAAATGAGAGTTAGCAATTTAATAAGTCGCACAATTATTAGATTGTGTGAGAACTCAATTATTCAATAGATCACTTGAGAACTGGTTGAAAATGTTAGGAAGTTTTTGTGAATTGAGAGGTTGCAAAATCTGGAATTTTGTAATCACTCAGGGTTAATCAATTGGGTCTTGAGAGAGACATTAACCAATCCTTTAGAAAATCTAAGATAATCATCTAATTGAATCAATAGTGGTTAAGGGAACAAAACACTGAAAAAAATAAATCCTAAGCCTTTATCATTGATCATCCTTACATAACTGTGGCAACTCAATTGTTAGTTGATAATTCACTTAATTTGTTTGATTGCTTTAATTTCTATTATTTGCTTTCATTCTATTCATATTTCACTTCCTTAGACAAAGTTAGGTTCACTTGGTTTTAACTATTTCATACTACGAGTTTATAATCTGTATACTTGCAGATATTACGAGTTTTATTAGAGGTAAAACTTGCTTAACAACTAGTAAGAGTCTCATATACATTTCTTGCCTCATCCTTTCTTGTGAAATAATCATATGAATTTTTCCTTCTATTTCAAAATGAATTTGGTGAATTATTCTATGATTAATTTAATTTAAAAGAGATTAATGAGAAATAAATTCATGAATGTCCTGATTACTCCTACTAAAATTTGATAATGTAAATAGACTTTTAATGGGTTGTGACCTGAATTAACCTTGAGTTAATTTTTTAAGTTTTAGATTGCTCCTATTCAAATAAAGTCTCCTTTTATGATTCCCCATAATAAAATCATTTTGATCAAGAGTTTAATATAAACTAAGTCTTCCAATTTCACCCTATTATGGAAAATTATTTTTACAAGAATGTGACATCTTGTAATTCAAATTCAGTTACTCCTTCATTACCTCATTCACCTATAAACATATGTCTTTTTGATTATTTGGAGTATCTAATAAATATCATTTTCTTCCATTTTTGATCTTACTTCCCATTAAACTTTTCATGTCAGATTTTCTACCTATCCCTAATTTATAACTTATTTTGTGGGCACCAAGTAAGTAAGTGGTTATGAGAGATGCTCACTCCAATAGGCGATTGGTAAATTTGCTCATGTCATCATATACCTAATCATTTGTAATAGCATTACACTTCGTCCTTTTGCAAGATCATTTTGTTATAAAGTTCAAGGAATAGTCAATTGTCTTTCAATTTCTTTTTCATCATATGGCATTTTGAACTTATTATACAAGTATTCTTGTTTTGGATAAGTTCTTAATGCTTTTATTTTCTTGTCTAATAAATTCTCTACCAAATCTATATACTTTATAAAATAATTAATGCTTTTGCTTTGTGATAAATCAAGTAGATGTGACCATGCTAAGTATAGTTTATAAAAGTAATGAAATACACAATTCTACATCTTATCCTTACATTCATTCCAGCACATATGTCAGCATGATTCAGTTGTAATGGATAGAAAGCTCGTGTATTTCATCTAAATATCCTCTTCCCTAATCTAAATTCTTTTATATACACAAGTTGTTGTCTTGATAACACAATGCAAAATCAATAGTATCTTTTAGACATCTCAATATCTCTTTACTGGTTTGAATTTTCTTAGCCTAGATTAAACTAATATCTGCTCATCATTTCAATAGTGTAACAAGTATATGATCTTTTGCACATTATAGAATATATGAGACTTCCAACTACACTAGGATTTAAAACTTTCTTCACTTTTTCCCTTTTGTTGGTGTCGATGGGGAAAACTTTTTACTAAGACCTTCACCTTCACCTTTAGCAATATAATTATCAACTAGTGAATAATCTCTCATACAAGATTGTTCTAGAATATTTTAAATATAAGATGCTTAAGAAAGTAACAATAATCTCTTTGAATGATCTCTTAAAACCTTAACTTGAAGAATATACATATAGCTTCACCCATGTATTTCATCTCAAATTCGGATGACAACCATTATTTGATTTGCTTAATAAACTAACAATTGTTACAAGCAATCAAAATATCATCTGCATATAAAAAAACTAAAATCACAAATGTGTCTTTGGATCTTTTAATATATACATAATGGTATTCATCATTTATGTGGACGTCATAAAAAATAATTATGTTATGAAAATGAATCTACAACTATCTTGATTACTACTTCAAACTATAAGTCAATTTTAATACTTTATACACTTTATATTATCGGTTCTCAATTTAAAAAGTAGTTGTTACATCTATTTGATATAATTCAAGATCTAAACTAGTCAATATTAAATTAATTGGTAAAAATGTCTCATCACAATTAATGCCTTTATGTTATGTATATGCTTTAGCCACATGATATACCTTGTATCTTTTACCACTACCATAAGAATTTTATTTTATTTTGAGGACCCCTTTTTTTTCCAATAGCTTGACACCTATTAAGGAGATCAATTGACACCTATACTTAATTTAAGCTTAAAGAAGTCATTTATTCTTTCATTACTTTAATCCACTCTTCTTTAGTATGACCAATAAGAGCCTCATATACATTCATTAGACCTTCGTTTTCTTATAGGATAATCATATGAATTTCCTTTTTAATTTCAAAATGATGTTGGTGAATTAGCCAATGATTACTTTGAGAAAAATGAGGTTCACAAGAAATAGGTTTATGAATGTTCTAATTACTCCCACTTAGATTAAATACTGCAGAAAACTTTTAGTGGGTTGTAATCTGAATTCACCTTGAGCTAATTCTTCAATATCTAGATTGCTCCCACTTAGCTAAAGTCTCACTATTATCAAATCATTTTGATTAAGAGTTTCACATAAAATAGTTCTTTTCCTATTATACCCTACCTTGAAAAGTCCTTTATAAAAATGTGACATCTTGTGATTCAAATTCAGTTACTCCTTCATTACATTGTTCACCTAGAAGTACATATCCTTTTGATTATTTAGAGCATCCAATAAAGATATTTTTCTTCTCTTTTGGCCTAGTTTCCCTTATTTGTTAGAGAGGTCATCAATGTAGGCAATAGACCCCTACGATCTTAAACTTTTCTTGTCAAGTTTTTAACTTGTTAATAACTTATATGGAGTGTTTCTAACTAATTTTATAAGTAAATGATTAAGTGCATTAGTGTTTATGAGCAATGCATCACCCTTATAGGCAATTGGTAAATTTGCTTATGCCAAATGGACATAATCATTTATAGTAGCATTCTATTTTGTTTTTTCGTAACACCATTTTATTATGGAGTTCAAGGAATAGTAAACTATATTTCTATTCCTTTTTTGTCATATAGAATCTTGAACTTATTAGATAAATATTCTTGTCCTTGATAAATTCTTAATACTTTTATTTTCTTGTCTAATTTATTCTTTACCAAATTCATATAAATTATTAAATAATTTATTGCTTTTAATTTACGATAAATCAAATAGGCATGACCATACTAAATCTTGCCCTTAAATTTATTAGACCATATATGGTATAATAAATCAATTGCAATAGACAGGAAGCTCATGTATTTCATCTAAATCTCTTCCTTAAGATGCATTCATATACCCTTTTATAAGTAGATTTTTGCCTTTATAGCACAATTCATAATTAATAATATCTTTTAGATATTTCAATATTCTCTTTACTACTTTCCAATATGCTTGTCCTAGATTTGACTTATATCTGCTAATCATTTCAACTACATCACAAATATCTGGCCTTGTAAACAACATAGCATATATGAGACTTCCAACTTCACTTAGATAGGAA
Organism: Erythroxylum roigii; assembly: GCA_027576455.1. Lineage (NCBI taxonomy): Eukaryota > Viridiplantae > Streptophyta > Magnoliopsida > Malpighiales > Erythroxylaceae > Erythroxylum > Erythroxylum roigii. Next base: position 20,445,467 of record JANZXV010000003.1, read on the forward strand.
CTTTCTTCATTTATTCCTTTTGTTTTGGTGTTGATAGGAAAAAATTTCTTGCTAAGATATTAACCTTTAGTAGATGCTAAAAGGTGTAGTAAATCATAATTTCGTCTAATTAATGAAACAATATGAAAAACATAATTCCAGTTAACATTATCATAAGACTTCTTCATATCAACTTTCAAAATACAATTCTTACCCCTTTTATATTTGCTTAGAATAACCCTTCATAAACTTTTACATGAGTAGAATGTTATTACCCATTTCTCTACCAGGTATGTAAGCCCCTTATTCACTATCTACTTAATTGTTTAGAATCAATATTAGTCTACTTACCAGGATTTTGGAGGCAATTTTGTTGATGGTGTTACAACAAGAAATAGGCTTGAAGCCTCCAAAATGTTTTTTTCTCACCAACTTTAGGAATGAAAGTGATGAAATTTCTATTAATATCGTTGTGCATCCAATTCTTTTCAAAGACATATAGGACAACATCCTGTATCATATATTTAGTGAAAAGCCAAATTTTCTTAAAGAATAACATATTAATGCCATCTGGTCTAGGTGCTTTATGAGGACTTAAACATTTTACAACCTCTCAATTTCTAGTCTTATTATAGGCCTGGAAAGAATTTTAGCTCACTGGAAGAGATGGTTCCAATAATTATGCTTTTCAACAATTTAATTAAACAATAAGCATTGGTAGGGGCATTCATAAAGCCAAATAAGTAGTTGAAAGCATCTTGCTTCAGCAAGTCTTGATTGTTAATGATTTGATTGTTAATCAATAAATTGGAGATTCTGTTTGCACATTTCTTAACAATCATTGATTTGGGAAAGAAAGTAAAGCTCTTATCACCCTTTTTGAGCTATTTAATTCTTGATCTTTGGTTTATGAAAAAGTTATCTCAATTCAAAGCCTTTGAGAGATTAAACCTAGTTACCCTGAGCATTCTGCAATATGGATTTTTATATAAATAATCTTGTACAAAAGACAAAGCCCTTTTAGTTGTAGCAATAAAATGATGAACATTTCTTACATTCTCCCTATATAGCAGTTTGAGACCTTGTTTGAAAATTTTGAATATTTGCATATATTTATGCCGCTTTGAACCATGCGCCTCATTACATATACCTTTCCATAGAGCATCCTCAATGCTTGGAACATTAACAAAAAAATTGTTAAATCTAAAAAGGTATTTGAATCTTACAAATTCTGTCAAGGTGATTGTTAGTGAGTGATCTGACAAGCTAGTATTGGGAAACACTGTAAAGTAGTTTAGGAATTGTTGAAAACAGTCAAAATTGGCTAAACTTCTATCTAATTTTTTCCTGATAAGTTTAATCCCTATTGTTTGTTGATGCAAGTGTAAAAATTTCCTCTAGATATCATATTAGAGACTTCAAAATCTATTAAACATTACCTCAATTCATAACAAGGAGTCTTATTCTCATAAAGGCCCTTAACTTCATTTGAAGAAATAATAGCATAAAATCACCAGTTAGTAGCCACGATTTCTACATTTTATTTAAAATCCTTTTAATAACATCCCAAGAGCTTACTTCTTTGATATTCATTATTGTAAGCATATAAGAATGAACTCTGATAGGTAATTCTTGTGTTTTTATAGAGAACATTAGTTTGCAGATACTTCAACTGAATGGCTATAATAGAATACCAAGATTCTTCCATTAGGGTGTTGATTAAAATTAGAAATATCTTTCCAATTATTACTAAGCAACTTCAATATATAATATCTTTCCAATTATTACTAAGCAACTCTGATTTTAGATTCCAAAATAGCTAGAAGATCATGTTCATTCTCAATAATAAAGTCTCTAATAAGTAACCTCTTAGCAAGAGCATTAGCTCCTTTAATGCTTCAAGGCACAACCTTTGTCTTTTTGCTTTGAACAGGTGATTTCTTTTTCTTACTCTCACCCTCCTTGTAAGTAACTTATTCCTCTATTTTCTCCAACCTTGGAGTATTCAACAATACTTCCTCTCTATTCAGTGCATTTGAGGAATTTTATGGTTATGATTATTCATTCATAATTTAAGATACCTTTCTGTCATTGTTTTCTGCATGTTTAGCTAGCATTTTCTCCACTTCTTGATCTATCTTGTTGCTGTGATCAATATCATCAATTTTATCAACATTCTTGAGCTCATTAAACAAACCTATCTTGAAAAACTTGCTAGTAGGAGTCCGTTTCATTATAGCCCATGAATGTTATGTTTCTATGAATAAGTGACTCTTAAACTATCCTCTATGGATTCAAGTTGTTCATTCAGTCTTACAATGGTTTTAGTTTATAGTAAATGAGACATAAAGCTAACCATAACACATAATCTTGTATAGTTGATTTTATATACCTCAATTGTTGCTTGATCCATAGAAATGGGTTTGCTAATATAGCTAGCTGGACAACTTAACCTATTGGTTATCCAATATTTTAAAGGAACATCATGAATATTGATCTATAAAGGTATGTTATCTTGCTTAATCTCCTCAATTTTTAGACATGACCTCTACATTTATAATATAATTGGTTTTCTTTGAGCATGCCAAGGACCTGCTTCAAGCACCTCTCTAGCATTCTCCTTACTTGTGAATTTAGAAAAAGAAAGTATCATCACTATTGAAAAGGATATCCATCAAACCATAGTGATTCCAGTTGGTCATTGCCTAATGCTTCATCACTAGGAAAGCTATTATCTTACCAAGGAAAAAGCCTATTAATGTTGCACACCATGTTTGTGCCCCTACTATTAGAAATTCAATAGAAGGTGATACCACTACTTGATCTTTAACAATGCCTGGGGGAAAGTAGCTTAATATAGCATGAGGGAGGTCATCATTGGCCACTTACACCTATGTTTTCTTAAAATTTGAGGAGATGACAATGCCAAAAGTTGGCTGAGGAGCAACTTGTAGTGGTGGTTGAACTAAAACACAAGGAGTTTAAGTTGAACTTAGGGGCAGGAAACCATTTGAAGTGTCCCTTTGTCCAGTAGATAAAGACAAGACACAACAGTTAAAATATGAGGATTTATAGTTGATATATGGTCTTATGGAATAGGATTTGATAACGAAGAAATTTTCAACGAAAGGATCAAAACTCACGGTAGAATCCCCTATTGTTGAAAGATGGGGTCCAAAAATCTATCTGAAATTTATTTTTTAAGTGTATTAGCAACACTTTTGTTAATCAGTTGATTAAATATAAGGATAGGCTATGTAGCAAGATCTCCGATTGGGTGAGCCCAAACTCTTTTTTTGGCCTCAAGTGAGACTTATATTGTATTGCATTATATTGTCTTGCTTGTAGTTGTGTGTAGTAGATAAGAAGATAGTGCACACTCGAAGTAAGAAGGCTGATATAAGATGAAGTAGGTAGGATAAAAAAGGTAGCACAAATTGTAATATCCTGCCTCTTAAAATTGTTAAGAGATTAAACTGTTTGAGTCATATGAGTTATTTCATTTAAGAATTTATGAGGTGCAAATGTATAATATTCGTATACACATATGAATCATGGTTTATAAAACATTGCAAGATAGTATATGCACTTAATTGACATATTCTAGGGTATGGAACGAAAAATGAATGTGATATGAATGTACATTCTCAATGTTTTTCATTTTGATTTACCAATAATATGAATTTATGGATTTTAATTAGTGAATTGGGAATTTATTGTTACAATTCAGTAATTGATGAGGTGATATGTGCATCTAGTTTAAGAAAAATGTTAAAGAGCAAGACAAATTGATACATAGGAATTTAGGTTGATTAGGCCTATGAAATGGTGACATATGACATTAGGAATAAGTGAAAAATGGATAAGTTAAATGGATGAAAAGTGGCTTGAGTATAATTGTGACAAGTGGCTCTTTAAGTTTGTGACAACTGAAACTTTGGACTTGTGACATGTGGAGCAATAGAATAGTGACATGTGTAACTTTACAAATGGTGACATGTTTAGCCTTACAATTGGTGACATGTGTATCTTTACAAGTAGTGACATATGGAGGCTTAAAATGAGAGACATGTGGAGCCTAAAGTAAGTGACATATGGACTAATAGAATAGTAACATATGGACCAATAGAAGGATAACATATGTACTTATAGAATGGTGACACGTGGACTAATGAAATGGTGACACATGGATTAGTTTGACCTTTTTGAATTTTCTAGATAAAATGGATGAAAAGGCAATAGAAGTAAGAGTGAAGGTCTGCCATAAGGTTAGAAGAGGGAGAAAAATGAAAATGAGAAGAGAAGGAGAGAAAAAGGGGAAGAGAAGAGGAGAAGGAAAGAAGTTATCAAGGTAAGTTGAA
>JANZXV010000003.1:20550292-20561336 GCA_027576455.1 Erythroxylum roigii
TAGCCCACGGTTTGGGGTGAACCAGTATAAAAATTACTGTGTCAAACTCTCTCAACCTTCTCTATCTCATTACTGTGTTTTTTGATATCTCACTTTACGCAAGTTTTTTTTATATAAAAATGTTTACAAACAAAAGTGATATTAATTCTGAACTGAACAAGTTTGTGTTCTAATCAATAAGTTTTCTTCAAGAAGGGATTAACGAAAAAGAATACACAATTCAACCCCCCTTCTTGTGTATTTGATTATCATTGTACTAACGTGTGATTCACTTCAGCACCAACAGACCATGAATGACTAACTTCCCTTATAACAGACTGACTCCCCTCTCTATAATAACTCTCTGATCACCTCTTTAGCACTTCTCTCCTTCTGCCTTGTTCTATCATATCCTCTACTATGAGTGCAGTCTCTAGTAACTTCTTCAAATGAGAAGTAGCAGCTCCCAAACTTAAGCTAATCTATATCCTTCGACCCTACTCAAATCAATAACATTTATCCACTGGATTTGTCACAACCTCTAATGCATACTTATACAAAGCCACAAAATAAGCCTTAAACTCTACCATCGACATCCCCTCTATTTGAATCAAACTCATAAACTCCATTTGCGAAATATTTTTTCCAATAAACTCTCTCTGGAATTCCTACCAAATGATCTCTTATGCCTTAAAAGATCTCTTCATTAACTTCCACCAAGTCAGTGCATTGTCCTAAAATAATGTAACAATGTACTACAACATTCTTTCTAAGATACACTCCAGACTATCTAAAACTAACTATGTCTACTCCTACTATGTCTCAACCTCCTTAAGTCAGTAGTACCTTGAAACTCCACTGCACCTATTTTACAGATTTGTTCATAATTGTGGTCCACCATAAAATTACCTTATGTTGGACTTAGTAATATCATATTTCATCATGGAAAAGGATTGCACCATCTAATGTGGCACCGACATCTCTCTTCCTACTTGTTCCACTTTGGCATTCCCCTTATTACGCACATCCAGGGCACGAATCAAATGGCCCAAATTTCCAGTCAACTGGTAAGCCAAAAAGATCTTAAGAGTGCCTATTAGAAATCTAAAATATTTTGATTAAATGTCCTGATGCATACATAATAGGTGGCTATTGAAACGTATGGACCATGCGAGTGTCTTGAAGCTTAGAGGATTATTAGCAATAGAGACTTGGTTAAAGTTAGTTGGATCACGCCACAAGCTTGCTTGAGAATAAGTTATAGTTGTTATTTTTATTTCAACAATTTCGGCTACTTATTGCAACTAGTTGTAGAGTCCTAATCCTCATGGTTATGATCTATGGATTGGGAGAAGTTGTTATTTTCCTTTGTATTTAAACTCATATAAAGTGATAATAAAAGGAGCTTATTTCACAAAGCAAATAAGACTTTTGTAATAAAATAAGATTATACTTAGAGTGAGAATGGACCACAATATTTTAGTTAGAATAAGCAAATAAGACTTTCGTAATGAAATAGGATTCTACTTAGGGGGAGAATGAACCATAATATTTTAGTTGGAAAAAGCCCCCTTTATTATCAATCTACAAAAGTTTAAATATAAAGGAAAAAGACAACTTCTCCTAATTCGTAGATCATATCACTAGGGACTAGGACTCTACAATTAGTTGCAACCGAGTAGTCAAAATTATTGAAATAAAAATTACAACTCTATGACCTATTCTTAAGTAAGCTTATGACATGATCCAACCAACTTAGACCAAATCTTTACAATCCTTCAAGCTTTATGATACTTGCATGGCCCGTGCATTTCCATAGCCACGTATTATGCATGCATCGGGACACTTAATCAAAAGCTTTTGGATTCCTAATTGATAATCTTTAAGATCTTCTTTTCTTATCAATACTTGAACCTTGTCTAAGAAGATCATGTTCATGAATTTATCTCTCACTGCTTGAGTGTTTCCCACATAACATCATCCATGGGAAGTCTCTTCTATTTGATTAAGTTTTCTTTAATACTCTTCTTCCCTTATTTGACTTAACGTGTGTCCAATATAACCTCTGGTTGCATGATAAGTTCACCATCACCAGCAATAGGTGGAATTCAGTACCAAGTGTAAGGTTGTCCCTTATCTTCTTTCTAAGGAGTGACACATGGAAGACCGGGTGAATGCGAGAATTAGCTGGTAGTGTAAGCTTGTGGGCCAATTTTCTAATCTTTTCTACAATTTGATATGGACCATAAAATTGGCTTACAAGCTTTTGGTAAGTTTCTTTAAACACTGAATATTGGCGATAACGATGGAACTTGAGAAAAACTCATTATCCCACTTGGTATTCGATGTTCTGTCACTTAGAATCACTTTGTTGCTTCATTATATTACTTTCCGCATGTAAATTGACTTTGAGCTCTCATAGTAATGCATCTTGAGAAGCAAGACTTTTGTCCACTTTATATACTGAGCAATGGCTTTAATCATTATGTGGAATTATTGGTGGCACTCTTCCATATAAAGTTTGAAGGGGAGTCATTTATGTGGAGGCATGATATGCAATATTATACTAGAATCCTACCTATGGAAGGAAAGAATGTCACTTTCATGGTTGCTAAGATGCAAAACATTAGAGATATTGTTCAATGTAGTGGTTCACCACCTCCGACTACCCACCCGTTTAAGGATGATATGCAAAGTTCATCTTCAATTATGTGTCATGCATCTTAAAGAATTCTCACCAAAAATGACTAATGAATACTAGTTCACAATCACTTATGATGGATCGAGGCATTCCATAAAGCTTTACCACTCTTTTGACAATTGTTTCAATTACAATTTTTGTTGTATACAGATGAGATAAGGCCAAGAAATGTGTTATTTTGCTTAGACAATCAACAACAGCAAGAATGGTATTCTTGCCATTTGAAGGTGGAAGGCCTTCTACAAAATTCATAGTGACATCATCCTAAACTTAACATGGAATTGGCAGCAGTTAGAGAATGTTTCCTGGTGACAAAAGGTTAGCTTTATTTTGTTAGCATACATCACAAGAAGTAATATAGTCGTTCACCAACCGATACATTGATGGCTAATAAAAGTGTTGAGCTAGTCTCTTATATCTTCTTATTACCTTAGAATGGCCTCAAACTGGTGAATCATGGAACTCATGTAAGAGTTGTTGGATGATGAAAGAATTTGGAGGTACTACCATACATTGTAACAAACCAATCTGTTGCACCATGTGTAAGATAATTCTATTGCTAGCTTTCTTATTTTCTACATGTACAGATGGTTGGGAGCTTCGGCTTTGATTGTATCCTATAATGTAGTTTGAGACACAAACAAGGAATTAAGATTAAGACCACCCGATACTCATAATAGAGCATCTGTTGCACTATTCTTATGGCCCAGTTTGTATGTGATCTCATAATCATAGCCAAGTTATTTAGTCACCCATTTTTGTTACTTTGGTGTTTTATATCATAGCAACCACAAAACTGATTCTAAATGTCGGTATATTGAATACCAAGTAGGAGAATAATTTTTTCTCAAGCTCCATCATTATCACCAATAATCAGTGTTTAAAAGAGCTTATCAAAAGCTTGAAAACCAATTTTATGGTCCATATCAAATTGCAAAAAAGATTGGAAAAGTGGCCTACAAGCTTACACTAACAGTTAATTTTCGCATTCACTGGTCTTCCATGTTGCACTCCTTCAAAAGAAGATAGGAGACAACCTTACATCTAGTACTGAATTGCCACCTATTGCTAGCGATGGTGAACTTATTATGCAACCAAAGGCTATATTGGACATACGTTAGGTCAAACAAGGGAAGATGTTTATCGAAGAAAGCTTAATCAAATGGAAGAGACTTCCTGTAGATGATTTTACGTGAGAAAACACTTAAGCAGTGAGAGATAAATTCATGAACATAAATATAAGGGGGAGGCAATGATAAGCTATGAAGATCTCAAAGAGTGCCCATTAGAAATCCAAAATATTTTGATTAAGTGTTCTTATGCATGCATAATAAGTGGCTATTGAAATGCATAGGCTATGTAAGTGTCATAAAGTTTGGAGGATTATTAGCAGTAAAGACTTGGCCTAAGTTGGATGGATCACGTCACAAGCTTGCTTGATTCAACTATATGGTTGCAACTAACTGTAGAGTCCTAATCCTTAAGGACATGATCTACGAATCAGGAAAAGTTGTTATTTTCCTTTGTATTTAAACTCCTACAATGTGATGATAAAGGAGCTTATTTCAACTAAAATATTGTGGTTCATTCTTACCCTAAGTAGAATCCTATCTCATTACAAAAGTCTTATTTGCTTTGATTGAGACCTATCATCGACCCTGTGCTAGCAATATCATCTCCTGAAAGCATCCTAGATAAGACACATATCATTAGTTTTTCACTTAATTTGTCCTTAGAAATGTAAACTCGCTCTGATATCACCTAAATATGACACTATAATAATTCTTAAATTATAATTTATCACAATCCAAGACAGATATTCAATTGATTAGGGACAAATAAGGATTTGGGTGGAATTGTGGATCTAAAAAGGAATGACAAATATCTGTGCCAAAATGTAGGTACAGAGGCAAACATGGTCCCCAGTATATGTCTACATACATATATACAACAGTGGGGATGAAAAAGGATAATGCAGCATTGCTTCTTTAATGTATTATTAACCAAGAAGCAACTAGAACACCAAATAAGATCCTATTGGCACAAGGCATGTAATATATCATAAGTCACCATGTACAATTTCTATGATATTTCTACCCCAGAGGCACAAGATGTCAAACGTATGTAGTTTTGTCTTTGTAAAATGTCCTAGGCCAAAGTTCAAAAATGTCTAGCTTGTTGTACTAAATGCCATTGCGCATATAAATGGATATTTGAATCATTCAAAAAATGCTCAATCCTGCCCATAAGAAGCAATTATAATCTTCGAATACATACTATAGCATTCAAATATCCTCTATTAAATATAGTATCACTCTATTTAATTCCCTTTTCTAAGCTACAATACTAGTATAAATGTATGGTCAATAAACTGATTGAGTTGGAATTGTTACCTTGACTTTGGTGACCAATTCCAAACTGGCTTTTTTACCCAACCCAACCAATATATCATGTCAGTGTTTTGGACATGGGAAAGCTGCAAGGCCCTTTTGTAGTATGTTAAAAATGAAAAACCTCTCAAAAGCTAATATGTTAGAAATCAACTGTAATTGAATCACGGGTATAGCAAAAAAAAATTTTTATGATTTCCGATCGATTCTTGATAATTGATTAACTTAAATAATAAAACATAAATTATAAAATAAGAAATTATACTCGATTCATTTTTTTTCTGTTGAAATCATTTGAAAGTTTTTCAATGCGTCAACCATGAGTTGTTCACTTGTCCAGTCTTTAATGATATCCATATAGCAATTTCTCAACTTTTAAGAGGAATTAAGCAGAAGTGCTAGCTCCCTTGTGCTTATTCTTATTTATAGAAAAAACATTAGGGTTTTTTTTAATTTCTATTAAAACTAAATACCTCAATTATAATTAAATTCAAAATCTAATTATAATTAATTTAATTTTAATAAAATCAAATATCTTCGATTTGATCCCTAAAGTTTTTTAAACTTTATAATTAAGTCTAACTTAATTAAAAATTGATTTTTCCTTTACAAATTGCTCTTAATATGTGACGCATTAGGTTCTTAATATATTGAAATTGATTATAATTATAATTATAATTCATAATTATAATCAAATAACTTAAAACCCTTTTAAGTTATCTTTAATTCTCCAATTAAACAATTTATAACTATAGATCAAGATTGACATCTAGCAACATATCATAACTACCCAAATATTAGGAACGTTAAAGTGATTTGACTTAACCTGTCCATATATGGTTATGATGTATAATTTAATCCTTTCGTTATCAAATGTTCCAATTAGACAGAGTATGGATATAGTGTCTACTCTTTTGTATTTAATAATGTTCGTTCTTGCTAATTATTAACTAATTTATAATTGATATTTGAAAACAACTTTTCAAACGTTAATTCATTCTGGCTAGAAAATACCATAAATCATTACTAATAAAAAATAATAGAACATTCTCTCTAATTAGAGTGGCGAATCCACGTATTATCGATTGAATTATTTTAGGACAGTTCATAAGTAGCATCGAAACACAATAATTCCCATATGAGATACCTTGGTAATCTTAAGTCTAAGTAACAATTATACAACCATTATTATGAGGAAATCCACAAATACATAAGTAATATTTCAATTAGAATCCTTATAGTTGGGCTAGCTCAATGAACTTATTCTCTAATAAGCACTCACACATTAGTTTAAGTATCTCTATACTTTAATTTGTGAGATTAATTACTTTCTTCATAAGATAGAGACATAATGTGTGCTAGTTTTACAGTTTCATCAATATCTTATCTTGATGAAACTAGAACTAGGAATATTTATGAATAATACATAAATGTAAATTAAATCTCATAATTAGATCTCATCATAATTTTACCTTTAGTTTTAAAATATCAAATGTAATTAACTTAATGCATAAAGAAAAAGAATGTCTTTATTAATTATTTTATCACTAAACTACAACTAATCAACTGGATATAGGACATAAACTAACGTAACAAACTTTGGTTTATTATACAGAATTTCTAAATCACAAATGTAATCTATTGAAATCGATACGATATGTCCTTTAGATACATCATTCTTTAATAAGTGGACCATGTGAAACTATACTATAGAATACGTGACATATTAAAATTTTAAAAGGATACTATACAAATCAGTAGACCTCACTATTCGATTGAGGAAAGTACCATCAATTAACTCTCATTTATAAAATCAATTTTTTATATTTTTAGTAAATACTAGTGAGGAGTGTCAAGTGAAATATACATGCTCTATTGCAACTAAACTGCTTGTAATGATTTGAATTTTTTATCATTGCACCTTGAAACAAAAATTAAACACAAAGACATGCAAAGTATTTTAAAGCATAAAAAGAGTCGACTTATTGTGACAAGCAGGAAGTTCACTTTCTTAGGTCTGGAATAGGGAAGACACGATTTATTTCTAAGCTAAAAGTATATTTTAAATCTCAACGTTTACAATATAATACATAAACGTTCAAATTGACCCTTATGTTTTTAAAACATTCAAGACTGACCTAAGTAGATGAAAATTTAACAGTGTTAACTTTTCTCAGTTAAATGTCATGTTAATATTAACATGACATTATTTTTTATTTTATAAAATAAAAGTGGGCCTATTGTTAAATGGCAAATAGGGCCCGTTATGTTAAATGTATAACAGCGAGTCCCACTATATGAATTGTGTAATTGTTGACGATGGCAATCTAGCTTGAGCTTGGTTGAAGTCAACGGGTCAGGTTCGGGTTGACCTGGTCATAAGCCTGGATTTCTTGGCCTGACTAGGCCACGGATTGGGCTCTGGTTAAGGTTGTTCACGCCTAACCAAGAGTGACAAAACGACATTTTTTGAATTTTTTTTAAATATTAAATCCCGACATGGCCCATTGCCATCCTTATGTGGCAATGAGACCCATCTTTTAGCAAAAAAAATATGTACATTTAACTGATGAAGAGTTAACTTTGTCAAATTTTCTGTCTATTTAAGGTTTGTTCTAAATGTTTTGAAAACTTTATGATTCAATTTCAACGCCTTCAAAATATTCAAATTCAAGTTATATTTTATTGTAAACGTTAAGATTTAAAACATATATTTGATTAAAGACAGATTTAGGCGATAGGAGGATGGTTTCAAGCTTTTAGTTTACTTTTTTTTCATGTATTTACGTAATCGGGCAAATTTTGTAGCATTAAATTTGGGCTGGGTCCAATTGGACCCTAGCCTAATTTTCAAGCCAATTTTGGATTGCTTATATTACGTCGTTTAGTAAGACGAATGTTTTTTTGGTCAAAGAAACGAGGCAAACGCCCAAGAAAAAGAAACTACAGAGCAGTGACGCGGGGCAAGGTCACCCCAACAGAGTCAGCTAACCGGAGCGACGAGATACCCACTACAGGCTCACCAAACCAATAAACGCCAATAGGGAGACGAAAGCTATAGGAAGCTAGCCAATCCGCACAGCGATTAGCTTCCCGAAAAACATGGCTCACCCGAACCACCCAATTTCGAGACAACAACTCTCGGATAGCTGAATGCAATGGATGAACCTCCCGCTGTGTTACACTTGTAAGACTAGACACCACCAACGCAGAATCGACTGTCAATTCCATCTGAGTGTATCCATGAAACCATGCCAGAGTTAGTCCATGGTAAACCGCCCAAAATTTAGCCTGTAAAGCCGAACAACAACCCAAAAGTGCACCAAAACCAACCAGCCAACATCCACCAGCATCCCGGAGTAGCCCATCGTCCATCGCCAGGCCGGGATTCCCTTTGGCTGAGCCATCCGTGCTCAAATTCACCCAACCTTCGCTGCGCTTCGGCCAACAAACTTCAAGTAGCCGGCGATGCTGGGCAAAGGGGGGCAAGACATCCCGCTGGAGTTGTTGGGCCAGCAATGCATCTCGCACGAAAGTGTGAATTTCACCGATGAGATGGGTAGTGGATGTGCCGGGGTTAAAGTACCGTTCATTGCGCCATGTCCACAGCTTCCAAAGAACCACACCAAACACCAAAGGCCAAGAACCTGCAGTGCAAGACCCAAGCGGCAAACGAAGGTTCCGTTCCAGCCAAGAGGGAAAGTCGCTATAGTAGAACTGCTACCGGTGGCTGCCATGAATAAGATGGTTCCAAATTGCGCGCGCCCTCCAACAGTCTCGAAAAACATGTGCCAAGGACTCCTCGTGCAACAGGCAATCCACACATGCAGGTGAGTCGGTGAGTGAGAGTTGAAAACGCCGACCATTAGTCATAAGACGATTTTTGGCCACGAGCCACAAATGCATTTGGATGCGCTTCGGCCCTTGTTGAGCTTATGGGCTTGAAATTTCATTTCACTTAGAAATCAATACTAATGCTCCGATAATTATGACTCGAATTAAATAAAAAAGAACAGTTGTATAGATATTTTATAGTTTTTACTTTCATTTTTAAATCCTTTTGAAATAAAAAAAACCTTCTTAATTGATAACATTAATCTATTTATACTTATGTTAATAACATTAATTAATATTAAAAAAATTTGGAAAATAAAATATTTTTATTAATTAATTTACATATAGTTGCATTTTAATATTGTATAAATTTTATTAATAAAATTTTATTATGTTATATTTTAATAATTAATTATATCAATAAAATATATAAAATTTTATTTTAGAAACTAATATTTTTATTAATATACTTTTAAGTTACCAAAATTAACGTTATTCTTTATAATTGAATATTGAATTATTCTATGAGTAATTATTTTGAAATTTATGTATTTTAAAACATCTTAAAGCTAAATATATTTATAATAAATAATTCAAAATTTCAAATATAATTAAATTATATGAATAACTACAAATTAAATAATTACATATTATATTTTTAATTAATGTTAGAATAGTTCAAAACATTTTCCATTAAATAGATTGAACCGGTTGAATTGAATTTTTTAATGGTCGATAATGACTTCGCGTGATAAACTTAACACGGAGCAACCCGATGTCAATTTGCTTCTTATGATTGATTCCCTGCCGTCCCTGTCTCAATTGGGATATAGTACTATACCCTTGGGTTTTTTCAATTATTATTGTTATTATTTTTTTGAGGGAATTTTATTATTGTTATTATTAGTAACCGCAATTATTATTGTTATTATTAGTAACCGCAATTTTTCAAAGAAAAATGGATCAATGTTTCCTATTATTGTTATTATTAGTAACGGTAGTTGGAGGAGGGGGAGCACTAGCAGTAACAGTACTAGTAATAATAGTGCTTGCTACAGCAACAACAGTATTCTAATTATTATTATTCTAATTATTATTATTATTATTATTTGTGTAGTTATTATGATTTTCTTACATATTATTATTTAGATTATTAGTTTCCTTGTTATTATTTTCCTACTTTTTATTATTACTATCGTCATTTTTATTGTTTTTATCATTATTATTATTATTAATCTCCTACTTATTATTATTATTATTATTAGTATTATTTATTATTTATTATTATTACTAATATTACTACTATTGCTACTACTATTACTATTACTAGAACTAATACTACTACTTTTATTTTTTAGTGCTTTATTTTATTTTTATTTTTATCTTTACTTTCTTATTTATTTATTTATTTTATTATTATTTTGTTTTTTGTTTTTTCCTGTTTCATGTAAGTCTCGGAAATAACCTCTCTACTAATTAAGGATAACACTGTGTATACTAAACCTTCTTAGACCCACATTTAGCAAAAAAAATTATTAAGTCGTTGTTGTTGGCTTAAGTCTTCGTTGATTAACATATCAACTTCAATTTTACAGCTTATAATGGAGGGATGAGATATTAAACTTTGTAAACCCTTACTTAAACTCAGAGGATTTGTTTGTTAATTTAACTCGTAATTCTTCTCTTTACACTAGAAAGTTTTTCACGTAAATTTACGTGTTTACTTCGTTGGTATGTTTCGTATTCTAATACTAATTTGCTAGTTAAACTTCAAGAATGTTTTGTTGCTAGATCTTTGGTTGATCTTTTAAAAAGTTGTGTTATTGACTCCCAAGAATATATCCCTTGTCATGGAGTAATCTCTCAAATTAGGGAACTTCTCAGCCTACATATAGAGAGGAAGTAATTTTATCATTTGTTCATCATTTACTTTTATACAAGTTGTTAGCTGACTATTCTTGGTCAAGGCAAGTTAACTCCCTATCGGAAGACCGGACAGGAGTTAGATGGCAATCTGATAAGAACCAGAAAAATAGGAAAGTAGAAATAACTGAGAATGAAATTTTATTGATAAATTTGAGAGCAAGAATCTTAAACTCCCAAGTCAGTCCGTATGGAGAGGACTAAACTCCAAAACAAA
>JANZXV010000003.1:20640749-20652668 GCA_027576455.1 Erythroxylum roigii
AACGAAAAAGTATTCACAATTCAACCCCCCCTTCTTGTGCATTGGTTATTATTACACTAACTTGTGATTCACATCAATAGTCTTTAAGGTTCCAAATCCCAACTCTCTTAAAGACTATAAACCCATAACTTATTATAATTCCCTATATAAAATCATCTCTAAATTCTTGTTTCAATGAACAAGAATATCCCAGCCTCTTTAATAAGCAAATCCTAAGGTACATTTATAGATGGAAGGTCCATTGGCGATAGCTCAAGACCTACTTTAGGGATTTCACAAACTTAATAACTTAAAGAACTGCATCTTAAAGTTAAACTTCGATATAGCTTTTAACATAGTTGGGATTTTCTTATTCAAACTCTTCAAGCTTTTAGATTCCTCCTCCAAATTCATTAACTAGATAGAGCAATGCCTTGTCACCACTTCCATCTACTTGTTAGTTAATAGAGAACAAACCAAAATTATTAAAGGAAGGAGGAGGATTAGGTTGTGGGATCTTATATCCCCTTACCTTTTCTCCTTATGCATGGAGGCGTTATTAAAACTTACTACTTTCAATATTAAAAAATAACTATCATTCGAGTTCTATAGTAAATATATCTAACTTAGATTATTTAACTTGATAATTGCAGATGACCTCCTCATTTTTTTTGGAAGGAGGATCCCTCTTCTATCAAGCTCTTAAAGAACTCCATTAACTTTTTAAGCAATCTACTAGGTTTCTATATCAATCATAACAAGACTTCCTCCTACTCTCTACTTTTATAAGGCCTATAAACAAAGAACTTGTATTAGTAACTGAGTTATTGGTTAATGAACCTCTATTTAGTTATTTTGGAATCCTAATTTGAACTAAGAAACCTTCTTATACAGATTGTCAAGCGTTGTATTACATAATAAGTAGAATAATAAGGTACTGGAGCAATAGAAGCTTACCCTACTCTAGGAGACTTCAATTTATACAACCAGTAGTAAACAACCTCTATATATATTGGATATCCTAGATGGTGCTTCCCAAAAAGAATAAGGACATGGAAAGACTAACTAAGATTTTTCTATATTTAAAAAACCTCCATAGCCCCTCAAGGTTAAGATAGAATGGACTAAAATTGGGTTACCAAGAGAAGAACTTGGTCTAGAAATAAGGCCAATGAATGCCACCAATAAAGTGTTTTTATCCAAGAGAATTTAATGCATTTACAATAACAAAAAAAAATCTTAAGGTTGGATTCACAACTATTATATGAAAAAAAAAGTTTATAGAAATCAATGCAAAATCAAACACTTTGTGGACTATACAATAAGCTCTTAGGCTGAGAAATATACTATTCAAGGAACTTAAATTCAAAATAGATAATGGTGCCTCTAACTAGATGTGATTCAATAATTAGAGGCATAGAGGGCCTTTATATCTTATAGCTAAGGTTTGGCATCTAAGGCATATGATGAAACCTAAGGCTAGAGTGAATGAGGTTATCAAAGACAATACATGAAACTACAAATTCAGGGGATTCTCTAACTTTTAAAGTCTTGTTCCTAACTACTTGCTCAACCAACTTCTTGATGATAGGGTGGTTTGACTCAAACATAACTCAGGTTCTTTCACAAATAAAACATATTATCAATTTTTTAGAGATAACAAGGAGGAGGTCACATGGAATAAGCTAGTTTATTCCAAATCAAACTCCCTCAACAAATCTATAATTCAATGTTTGGCTATTAAAATAGATTGAATGCCTTGGAAAATCACAAAAATTCCATTGTTTCAAACAATAATTTCCCCATTTAGAATTCATGTATTGAGACAAGGGAGCACTTCTTTGTTTAATGTGAATATTTAACTATACTTCAAAAAAAATGCAAGAGTTTTAAAGAAGCTATTGCAATGAGAGGGAATGAAAAGGAATAGGAGCTTCAGCAATGAATAAGCCTCACTTAACTGAAAGGGATCTTGCTCTTTTCAAGAAGGCACTTAGTCATGCAATATGTGTAATTTATACCCTACGAAATGGAAAAAATATTTAACAATAAGAACTTCTATTGATCAAATTTCAGCAAGAATTCTGTTAACTGGATAAAATAGCTCCTAGTTAATATTGAGTAATTAAAAATTACCTCAGGCATAGCTAACATGTGTAGATTAGATTAACCATACTAAGCCAGGATTATACTCAAACAAGCTAAACGCTTTGAATAACTGAAAAAGGAGATCATATTTGACAATTGGAATATAATGCATCAACACTTGTACTGTCTAACTGTCGACGCCTCAAATTTTATAAAGAATACATTAGTTAGATTATAGTATAGCTAGAGATCTTTGGTCTTAATCTAAAAGCTAAATTGTTATTTAATTAGAATATTCTATGCTTTTTAGAGTTGTTTTAATTGTTATTATTAGTTTTGAATATAATTCATTTTAAGAACCCCTTGATCTATCAAAATGAATATATCGTATTAGTGTTTGAAATAATTAAGTATAACTTATATTTATTGCTCTCTACATGTGTAGAGGGCATATCATATACAAAGCAAAATTCATCTAATGAGTCCTTATCGTAGTGTTTGAAATACTAAAAAGAAATTAATTTCTTATAATAAATGTTAACATTAATCTCTTTTCACCAACCTAATTGATACACATCTTATCATAGATTAGTGCAACTCATTACTGTGTTTAAATGAGTCTAATTTTTTTTATTAGTAATTAAGAAGTAGTTTGATCCTTTATTTATGGAAATCAAGTAGGAGCATTGTTAACTCCTCCTAATAAAATTAGTAGAGTTCTTTAGGAAGTGGTTTAATATAAACACAAGTATGATTCAAGCAAACTGCACACAATAGTTCAATCTTTATTTTCTTTTATATTTCTTGATTGAGAAATAATATTCAGTTTCTCCAAATTGTTTATTTTGTGCATCCAATTTATATTTACTCTTTAAATTTTTGTTATAGTATTAGTGCTTGGTTGCCTATCAAGTATTTGATGCTAGTTTTCTAGAAAGATGAATGGTGGAAGCACTTCGTCTAATGTTTACGTCGAAAAGCTTATTGGTAACTTTTCTAATTATTGGATTAGATATGATTTGTAAGACCTTTTCTCTAGTGATGAAGTGATAATTGCAATGGATAATTCCTAAAATGATAAGTTACGATAGAAATAGAAGATCAAGTATGAGAAAGCCTTACTTGCTTTGTAGAAATCAATTAGTAAAAAGTACATATATTATGTTTGCGATTAAAAGACACTTGGAAATTTGTTTATCAAGAAAATATAATTAGACTATAATAATGAACTAGCTGCGACAACTAAAAATAATTCTTTAATTGAAGAATATTTCTTAAAGTCAAGAATCTGGTCTGAAATTTCAAAATTGGATATAGACAAGTCAGCAAGTGAGAATTGTTTATATTTATATCTTATTTGTGGCTTAAGAAAAGAGCTTATGCCTTTTGTATCTTCCATACAAGGTTGGGTGAATCAACTTTCGATTTATAAGTTGGTTTTTTTTTCAAATTAGGAAGCTTGGGTGAAACAGATGATAATCAACAATAAACCTCTTCCACAAACAAAGGATGTCCTTTCTATTAAAGAGAAAAGGAAAAGAGTTCCTCCTTGAAGCACTCTATAGGTGATAAAAATCAATAGCAGCCTAAGGAAACTTCCAAAACTTATTATTACTAGTGGGAAAGCTTGGACACATTAATGAGCTTTTCATGTGAAGGTGGCATATGATTGATACAAAAAATTAGGCTATAAAAAAAATCAAATTATTGAGCCAAATTGTGAGAAACAGAAGGAAATATTACATAGAAAAATAATAAATTTCAATAACCAAATAGGGAAATTAAAGTTATTAATCAACCAATAAATGTAGCTTTTGCTATACATCAGAGACACATTTACATATGTTAATGGTTTCATTGACTACAATAAATAATGGATTCTAGATTCTGGATTTCTTATCATACAATGAGAAATGTTGCGCCATTATTTGATGTTCGTCTATACTGTGGGAAGAAGGTTGTTAAGATAGTTGATAATTTATTATATCGTGTACTAAAAGAAGGTGACTTAAATGATGTAGGTATATTCCTTAAAGATGTCTATCACATTTTAGGCTAAAAGAAAAATCTTGCTTCAATCTTTTAGATAATAGATTCAAGAAGGTATGCTCTTTTAGGTCCTAATGACATTCAAGTTCTTTCAACTATGAAGCATATTGAAATTGACATTTTGTTCATTTAAAAAAGAAAGAACCTTTATATATTTTCTATAAGTGAATGCATATACTAAAAAGACAGGTTAGATTACACAAGTTACTTACTCTTAATGATCATAGCTAACCCCAAAAAAGGAGAAATTGACTGTGACACATTCATTGAAAAAAAAAACTTTTTGTAGCAAATCATTTATTAAGGAAAAATAAATAAACTTAACACAAAGGCAGAAAGTTCAAAACTCTGGCATGCTCGTTTGGGTCATTTGATGTTTAATAATTGGTCCACTTAGACCTTTTAAGGCCAACGAGAACACCTAGTATATAAGGCTAAAATTATGTGATGGTGATTATAGACAAATTTGCTCAGTTCATTTGGATTTATTTCTTGGAACACAAAAGTAAGGCTTTCTTCAAATTTATTCAGTTTAAGAATAATATGGAGAAAGAATTAAAGGTACCAAAAAAAATGCCTGTGCACCAACAATGGAGAAGAATTTATGACTAATCATTTTTGGAGTATTGTAGGGAATATGAGCTTAACTCCAAATGACTTGTCTAGACATCCTATGATAAAATGAGGGTTATTGAATGTATGTTAGCTTATTTAACATTTGTGTGTTTATCTTGATTACATGAAAAAGGCCTTCAAAAGAATTATGGCTTGTAGCTTTCCATATTATATGTCATGTCATAAATCAACTACCACTATAATTAGGAAACAAATTGTCTATTTTTTAATGACTCTATAATCTTAAACCTGATGTGAGTTATTTTCAAGCTTTTAGATATATTTTTTATGTTCATATATTAAAGCATAATCAAACTGAACTTAATTTAAAGGCTACATGCTTCATTTTTTAGCTATGATACTCTACCAAAAAGGATGGAGATATGTGGAAAACAAAGAAGGTTATTATTTCACGTGATGGTTTACTAGACCCCGTTTTCGGAGCTCAACAATCGCTTCCTGATACCAAAGAACGTTAGGCCCGAGTCCTGACCCCCAAGGCTAAACCCGGGGTGACCCGTCGGGACAGTCGTATGAGATAAAAGCGAAAGGGATTGCAATTAAAACGAATATTAGCGTGGCAACAAAAAGGGGTTCGCCACGGCATAAGCATCCCACGCCGCGACGAAGTCGCCAAAAGGGGCATTCGCTGCGATGACAATTATGGGTTCGCTGCGGCGTGCCAAAGGAAGTTCGCCGCGACGTGTCAATGGAAGCTCGCCGCAACGAGCACTGCCTTCGTCGCGGCAAAGTCCCCAAAGACAGAAATCCGACATCCACAATCAAACATTCAAACAATCACATACATTCATACTTAACAAAAATACCATTACAAATCCCATGGGTTCAACAAACTTGCTTACACACATCATACATGCCAAAGCTTAAAACAAAATACATAAGGATGCTCAATGTTGATATGTTTAATAAGCTATCCAAAATGGTTACTAACTTAGTACAAAAGATCTCTAACTATTGCGGAGTTTTCGATGCCTTGCAAGGATCAACTGTCGTCTTGAGTTGCACCTGAGGAGGGAAAAGTAATAGGTTGAGCTATACAGTTCAGTGGCTAATATACTTATAGTCATTGGTAATTAGCACAAATTCAAACATATGTATGTATATAAGGTATCAATTCTAGCACTCACACTATATTCAAGCAATTTACACATTCATCACATTTATTTCAACTCACGAAACATCTCATAACATATAACACTTAATATGCTTCATAATGAACAGTTCAAATATGCAATGCACATCAAACGGCTCGAGGGTTCCATGAAACAGAATGAGGAAACTGAAGTCACCCCATGAACAGAATGAGTCCATTTCGGAGCTCATATGCCACAAGCGGGTAGCCGGGAGAAGGCTCTTGTCAACATGCACGTGACGAACAGAATGGTTCCACTCTCGCCTAAATAGAAGCATATAATCATGCTCAAAATCATTTTATCAAAATGATATGCTTTCATACTTTTCAATCATAAGTTACTTATGTTAAATCTCATTCTTCTTTCAAGGTATAATGAAATCAGAATCATTATCATCTTTTAACAAATCATTCTCAAACAATTAATCACATATTTAATCAAAATGTTATGCATCTCTCAATGCATAACCTAAAACATATATTCACACATAGGCAAGAATTTGCCCAATCACACAATAACTATAAATACATCACCCACCTAATATCGCTTGATAATCCAAATTTAACGTTGTCTTTCCTCTTGCTCTTGGACCGGGTCCACTTGGTTTCCTATAACAAACGAAGCTCACATTCAAACAATATCCAAAGGAAATTCATAAGGCTTCAATAATCAAAAGTGCTAAGATTGAACTATAACCCTTTCAAACCTAGACTTTCAGTTTGACTATTCCATGATCGTTATGATCAGGTAAATGAAGAAATTTGATGACACTTCCTTCTAGAAAATTGTTCTTCATTGTCTTAAGTTTCTAACGACACCAAACTCATTCCATTTGGTTCAGGAATAAGGAATTTATACCCCAAACATGTTGAGACTATCCTTATGTTGAAACAATAATCTATACTCAACTTCCATCCAAATTTTGAGACCTTTAGAGACTGATTCAAAACTTTATTTGTTCATAAAACCTGTATCCCTATGTCTCTAGTTTACAACGAATCAAAAATTACCTCAATCGGACATCTACAACAAAAGTTATGCCCAAAATACTGAGGGATGTTAGTGCTAGAAAATTGACTCTCGCCGCGAGCACATCGCGGCGAGAAAGTTGGGGTGTTATGCATGTCACGACGTGTGACCCCCAAAAACGTCCGAAAACCTGTTTTTCTCCAACATTTTCCATCTATACACTTCTCAGGCTTCAAATATAACTCATCTTAACACTAAAACATCGTTCCTACTTCATTTCTAAGATCATTCCAACCCAAAATCATTTACAAACACAATATAATTGTTAACCCTAGAAGATTCCAATATTGTTCATCACCATTCATCAACAACTCCCTACCCACATTCAATACATACCTTAGCCTCTTTTAATCCCTAACAAGAAGAAAAAAATGATAAGCTTACCTCCAATAAGTTGATCTCTCCTTTTTTCTTCTTCCTTCTTCTTCCTCTTCAGTTTTCTTCTCTTCGTTTTCTTCTCCCACTATGCTTCTCTATTATTCTCCCTCATTCACAATTCTTTTTTTTTAATTCTTTACTCTTAATAATGTCACAATGACCCTTATGCCCTTCCACTTAAACCTTATAACTTAAAGGGTTAAGTGATCTACCAAAATTACACCTCTTGCATTCTTACTACATTTACACTTTAATTCCATCAATTCAAACAATAATCCCCCTAAACTTTAACATGCTAATTACTCCAAAATAATAAATATAACAAGACCTCAAAATAATTTAAATCATGCTTATTAAGAAAATAAAGAATAAAAAGAGTTTGGGGTCCAATAATGTGAGTTTTCTTGTAGTGTCTTTCAAAAGATTAAAGTCCAATACTTTAAATGGAATCCTTTTGTAAAATTTATTATTTTCAACAATCATTTAAGAAAAAATTACAATTCTTGTGGTTGAGATGTTAAAAGTTAATTTCTTAATTGTATATATAAACTATTTTTTAATAAAACTTGTAAAAGGTGAATATTAATTTGAAAAGCTAAACTAAGTAATTAATATTGATTGTTACAAAATTAAGATTAAAGACTTTTTAGAAAAATTAGTAAAAAATTATTTTTCAAAAGAAAAGTTATGTAAAAACTATATGCCACTTATATGGATTATAAATTTGCATATATTTATTATACAACTTATTTAGTGATAGAAAGAGAAAGAGGAAAAGTTTCATTGGCAATGTAGACGTCATATAACAACCTAAGATGCAATTATTAAAAATTCATAAATGGAGTAATCTTATGTTAGAACAAGATTTAATGATGAAGTGAGTTAATACAAAACAAAGACTTATAATTTATCGCATTAAGTTATATATAATGTCTTAATTGTATATGCGCTCGTATAAATTTGTTTTAAATTTTCTTTAAACTCCTTCAAAACTTGTTGGTGAAGTTCGGTAAATAGAGATTCACAAATTTGAACCTCTCTCAAAATCCTTCAATAATTACTTTCTCTAAGTTAGTTTATAATGAATAATAAATTTCAAGTTTGAAGTCTTCACGTGGACATTGTTTGTAATCTGCTTCATATGTTTGCATAAGAATATCAAGTCACGGTTTCTTAAATACCAAAACCATCTAGATGGCATAGAATTTTCTAGCATAATTGTAATGATTCTAATTTCCGCTGCATTTTATCTTAAGAACTCTCCTATGCTTTCATTTTTGTTAGGAGAGGGCATAATTTGAGTAAAAATATACAAAGAATTATCATCTCATTACATACATCTTCTTTTAACTTTGAAAGTAAAAATAAAGACAACTTAAATGATCGAGTCACTTAAGATTAAATAATAATTTGATCTAACTAACTTTTATGGCTTCAATATGTTTCTAATCATAATTAACCATTCTTTTCAAAACTTCTCTCTCTCCTTTTAATCACGGGTCAAAATTTTTATGTTTTAAATTAAAAAACTCACAAAGAAACTAGTTTTATAAGTTGAACCACTTTGTTGAAATCTCTTCATTCAATAACCATCCATACGCGACACGAATAACCTCTACTCGTTCAACTGCTACGATGATAATTACAAGATACGCTAGAAGAGAATTGCAACTCGAGTAAAAGACAGAAGCAATTAAAAGCACTCAATTGGAAACAAAGACTAGTAAGTAGTACGTAACTATGACTAATTACCTAATCTTCTTTGAACGTTCAAGATCTCAATTCTATGTAGTATCTAAGGGTAATATTTCTTTTGTGCAAATTCTCAGCTAAACATTTAATTGGTGATTTTCAGCCATGATACGTATCATTGCTTTAATTAGTGCTTCTGACAAGATATACTAACTGTCAATCTTAACATAAAAAGTTGGAAACTCTTTTCTATTTTAAATAAATAAATAAATGTGAACTATTTTACGAGGGTTGTGGTTGACATTATATGATTAATGTTAAGATATATAATATATATCTTTTCATTTAGTTTTGACATCTTATTCATTAATTGAACATATAAGATATTAATTTGACTTGGTTTCAAAAAGATATAATTGTTAGACTTATAGTTATGAAAAATTCCTATACTAAATTAAAGTCTATTATCTGACAAATTGTGGCATATCACGCTTGTAATTGTCAAGGGGACTGTTGGAATTTTTGGATAGGCAATAAGGGGTTTGCGTGTTGCATTGGGATTCTTTGACGGTGTGTATCTTGGGAGTCTTTGCTGTGGCTTTTGTTAGACTCTATGGGTGTGTGTCAATTACGTTTTTTTGTTGAAAATAGCTGAAGTTTTTTTTTGTGGTTTTCGGGTTTATTGTGAGATATGGTTGATTCTTTGAGTGAGTATTGTTAGTAGCTAGGTGATCTTTTTTTTTTTTTGTGGAATTGACATGAATCTCTGCGGTGTTGGTTTTCTTGGTGAATGACGTAACCCATGGTGTGCAGTCCATGTGTATGTAACAGAAAAACATCTCCAGGTGTTATTTTCGTATGCGGGCAGCTGAGTTTACTGGTTAATTGATTGTGAGTGTGTGAAGCTTTTGTACGTGAACTGATAATTCTTTGTGGTGCGACATCTTGCTCATGACTTGGTGTTGAGTTTTCACTGTATGGCTCACGATTAAGTCTATTTCTCCATTGTGTGCATCTTCTACTGAAGGCATATTTTCTTGATTAGATATGCGTGATGTCTTCCTCTGCTGCCGTGAGTTGATGTTGGAGTTTGCAAGTTTGCTATGACAACTTTCATAATTATTTTAGTAGAGCTGAGCCTTTCGCGAAATTGTTCTTCTCTTTTATATCAAGTGTATTATTGTTTTGTTCTTAGTTGATTAATCACTTGAGTTATTTGTTTAATTGTTTTTTATTAAAATTTGTTTAGAAAAATCTTCTGTCGAGGTTAACACCCGTCGTTTGTATTATTGGGTGTGAGAATCTTTTACAGGAAGTGAGGTTGAGAAATAATTTTAAGGATTAAGTGGTGTTGACTTAGTAAGGTCATGCGTAAATCTATTGTACTTTCGTGAAAGTGGTTAAGCTGGGCGAGAGCCCTGCAGACATAGGCAAGGTATGTCGAATTGCGTCAACAAATCTCGGTTTTGTTTATGTTTGGTGCTTTTAATTTTTCTGATTTTTGTGTTTGTTAGAAAAGAATCGGAAGGTTTGCAAAGCAATCATCTCGTCAAATTTTCAATTAAAAATTCTTTTAATTCTAGTTGTTAGATAGAATTTAATATTTATATGTTAGTTCATCTACCATGTTAAATTAATAAGACAACTTACCAACATCATAATTGCTTTATGATTAATTAGTAAAAGAGGTTTTATAATTTAATATTAGAAATTAAAAATTTTAAACACCTCTTATAAAAAGGTAAAAGATATAAAATTTTTCTATATTTTAAGTAATTTTAGAAAATCTCTCTATTCTTTAATTTTTTAAAAAAATGTGGTTTTCAATTTTGAAAAGCATTCTTTCTACTAACTTTTTTTCCAAAAAATAAAGATAAATATATATGATATTAATATTAGATGTGGAACAATCAAATGTTATTAATACAAAGACTTTGCTCAAACATATTTTAAACAATTTATACTAACTAATATATTTAAAAAAGTACTTCAAAAAGAGTTTCACTTTCTGATGTACTTTTGAAAAGGTTGTTAACAAACATGAAGAGAGTACTTACTTCAAAACAAGTTTCAGTTTTATGCTTTTCCTGTATCTCCCTATTTACATATTGAATAAATTGGATGATTTTAGTTAAAAAAAAGTGATCAATTTAGGATTTCAACTTTATACTAGGATCCTCTTTCCGTGGCTTTTTATTCTATATCCATATCTAGATCTACTAGTCACTAAATCAACGCAATATGTAATTGAAGTAGTCCCACCCAACTTTTACTCAACTGACATAATTTCAACATTATAAGCATGTTATTTGGATAAAAAGAAAAAAAAAATCACCCTAAACGAAACATGTAATCTAATAAACTGCGCGGAAAGCAAAACATACGAAGCTGGGAGGTACATAGGTATACTACGAGAGATAAAGCTATTGATCAAACAAATTGACACTTCTGTAATTTCTGAAGTCGAGTAGCATATGACGAAGAGACTGTGGTACATAAGTAACCCATTTTATTATATTACTTGTTTAGTACAAAGTAAATTTCACTTATTTAATAAACCATGAACTCTGAAGACAAGAATCACACAAACCCGCCTTCATGTCGGTTTTTCATTTGTGGCTATTATCGGTTTTTCAGCTGAATTGTTTCTCAAGATAGTTAATGATACTCTTGTCAACTTGGAATGCCTTGGCAAGAAGGTCAGCCCTAATGGGTGGCTTTGATCCAAAGACAGCATTTGCAATTGTGATGACACCAGGGTTTTGGCTGCCGAAACCGGCGAATGCAAACGCATTACCTTTTCCGACATTTAGTTGGAAATGAATTTGACCTATCGGGAACACAAATACGTCTCCAGGATTCAGAACTTTGGTGAAAAGGGTATTGTTATTCTGGTTAGATGCCACAAACCCAACAAAGAGAGAGCCTTCCACAA
>JANZXV010000003.1:20658553-20676303 GCA_027576455.1 Erythroxylum roigii
ATTCGGATTTAAATAAAATTTCATATTTATTTTAAATAATTCTCACTATTATGAATAATTTAATTTAATTATATGTCATTTAAATTATATAAAATTTAAATTTTATTAAAATAAACTTATTTTAATAAATTTAAAAATAAATTTAAATAATTTATCATCTGCGACGTTTGCTCCCAAACGTCGCAGATTGTCATGCTACAACGACGTCTATCAGACGTCGTTGAAAGCTATGCTGTTTCCACGACGTTTAACTCAAACGTCTCACATTCACTTACGCTTTTACGACGTTCTCCCAAACGTCGACAAATCACCTAGGCTTCCTTGACGTTTTCTACAAAACGTCGACAAAAACGTTTCCTTACTCCTCCTTCAACGACGCTTTCAGAAACGTCACAAAAAAAGATCAACGACGTTTTTCTTACATTTGCGACGTTTTTAAAACGTCGCAAATTGGGTTTTTTCTTATAGTTGAAGAAACTAACTCTACATGCTTTTCCTACTCCAAATAGGCATTCATACTTTTCTTTCCTGTAAAAGATAGTATCATTGTCTTATTACTACCCATATTGTTATTTGTCCTTTTTTCATACCCTCTACCATAGCCTACACTAAAATTTCCCCTTCTTTGTCTCCCTATTGTACCTCCTCTTCCACCTCTTTCTCCTTTACTGTTCATTAAGATAAACTCCACTAAGTTTTTGGAATCACTCTTAACCTCATCATAAACCTCGAAGTCATCATCTCTACTAGGTAAAAGTGAGTCATGTTGTAGACTAGTTATGGTAGCTTCAAATTCCTCCGTTATATCCCCCACTTTATCCCGTCATTTGTTTCCTTGTCTTTAGAAGGGGTTTTATGTTAATTTTAAGACATAATGAATCTATAAGAAATAAATACTAGCAAAAAGTACTACCTCACTTATTTCTCTCAAAATTCACTATACCTATAACCTAAACTCTTAACTAAAGGTTTTGAGCAAACTCGTTATTCTATCATGAAGGCTAATTTTAAACTTCCCTTTTGTTAAATCACTGTCAAGGAAGCAAGTTGGAAATAAAAACATGAAAATGGAACAAAAGACTAACATAATAAAAAACTAAAAATAACAAAGTTGAGTTCTTCAGAACTCAGTTAGAGTAAAAGAGAGCAAAGAAAACCAAATTGGTCAAAAGAAGAAGCAATCGACCAAAAAGAATTAAAAGTGAGGAAACTAAGGCAACTGGTAAATAAAATATATATGATGTATAAAATACCTTATCATTATGGGAAAAGAAATAGGAACCCTTACTTGTAAAGGATTTCGCGATCTCCTAACCCTATGAGATGCTTTTAGATGGAACTTTCTTTCCTTTGTTATGACTTGTAAAATAAAAAAAAAGAATTAAGAACCCATGAACAATCTATGTTAATGATTGTTTTGCAAGAATGACATGAACAAAAATGAAAGTGACTGTATTATGAGAAGTTATGCGAATATTAAAAAAATTGTATAAAAGAATTCAAGAACTAACATCAATATAAAAGATGGTTCTAATACCTAATTTTGATACAACTCTCACCTGCATAACTAGTGGGATTGGATATCAATATGAATAAAGATCAATGACCATTCTATTAAGACAAGTTTGATTAGAAAAATAAACTCAAATAAAAAGGAAGGATATGAATTGTTAGACTCATAGAAAGATAAGATG
Organism: Erythroxylum roigii; assembly: GCA_027576455.1. Classification (NCBI taxonomy): domain Eukaryota; kingdom Viridiplantae; phylum Streptophyta; class Magnoliopsida; order Malpighiales; family Erythroxylaceae; genus Erythroxylum; species Erythroxylum roigii. The sequence goes on from JANZXV010000003.1 coordinate 20,660,248, forward strand.
GGAGTGATAAGATTCTAAAGTTCATCACTATTAACAAGACAAACAAGAACATAAGTTAAAATAAAAGTTTCTCAATAAAACAGAGAAAAAAAATCTTTCTATGTGTTTTAGATATATCGATAATAATGATATGTTCTTCTATCTCATTAATAAGATATCTTTTTATAGGAATAAATCCCTACGAATAAAAAAAACCCTAAGAACTAGAGTCCAAAAAGTTAAAAACATTATGAAATTTTAAAATCCTGAACAATTAAACTATAATTTCAACACTGGACCAGCATCCACGCTAATTCCAATTAGCTTTTAGAACTTTATGGTCGGTCAACAGTGATTGAGTTTGACGTTGGTTATGTAACTACTCCAACATCGATTTACTTCTACTTCTCTAGTTCAAAAAACTAGTGCAAGTTTAAAGCCTAACACTATTTATTTTTTGTTTCTTAAACCTCTAAACATCAATATATGATCAGTGCTGATCACCAATAAGACATTAGCACTAATTATATTATAACCTTTTTCTAAAGCTTGCTACTTCACTTAAATCAAAGTTATATCCTTGAATTTATTCTTTCAAAGTAGTAAAAACATTTTTGTATAAAGATTAACCATTAAGTCACCAAGAGCTTCTTTTGCCCTTTGATCTACTCCTTATCAATGGTCTTCCAATGTTTTCTAATAGATCTCCAATAATTTTTGGCACTTGAATTGACCTATTTACAATATTTGTAAGCTCCTTACATAACTCCCTTTCTTTATAATTTGTAAAACTTGAGTAGATGCTTGATTCCCATCATTAGAGGTCTAACATGACATCTTCATGTGATGTGAGCATCTTATAAAAAATATGCTCATTCTATTGTGCAGTTTGTTAAATATGAGTGTTGATCTCTAGTACTAATTGTCTTTCTATTATCTAGTTTAAAAAAATAGATGATTGACATAAGAAGAAAAGACCAATGAAACTAAAATAACTAATCTAAATAACAAACTAAAAGAATAAAAAAGAATGGAATAACTAAATGATAATTAATGTTGAACCAAGAAATGATAGGCAAGAGTAAAGCAGGGAATGAGAAATGTGGATAAATTCATGATTTCTTATGGTGCTTTTGGTGGGTAAGAGATTTTAAAAAGGGAAGAATTAAGGTGAAAATTAGAAGTGAAATGAAAACAAAAAATGAAGTTGAATATGTGTAGTAAGTTGATGAAAGATATATACATATATGTATGTTCTGTTATTTGTGCTCATGATTAGTCATGGATTATAATTTTCTTTATGGAGGACAGGTTGAGAATGAACAGTAAATACAGTAGACAAAGGTGATCTTGGTATGAGTTGTGTTAAGGAAAGATTTTGAAACAAATTTGGTGGATGATCTGGAAAATGTTCACTGAGTATGCTTCAGTCTTTTAGCCATAACGTTTTCTCTAGTTGTCCAAACGAGATGATTCTTAATTTGCATTAAAATAGAGATATATGGTTACATTCTTATGAAGACACCGAATTTAAATTCTGTCTCTAAGAATCTCAAAATTTGTCATGAAGTTGAGAATTGGGTGCAGTACATTGGTGGATGAATGTAAAATTTGTCTTTGGACTTTAGGGGAAAATTTGGGATTGATCTAGATAGATTTTGGTAAAGTTGCCTTCTTGAGAGTTGAAGATCTTTCTGTTATCCTTCCAACGATATATAGTATAGAATTTTGGACATTTGAGTCTAGAGTTATGATCTTTATAAGTGGAGATGCTCTGGAGAGTGTAGATAGTGATTTAGAACTTTTGGGGATGTGAGGAAATCTTAAGTCAAAATGACTTAACGTCCAATAATTTTGGTGACAAAACTAAGAAGCAAGGAAAACTAAGAAGGAAGCAAAACTAAAAAGGAAGCAAAACTAAGAAGGAAGCAAAACTTAGAAGGAAGAAAAACTCATAAGGAAGCAAAACTGAGAAAAAGAGAAGGAAGCAAAACTGAGAAGGAAGCGAAATTGAGAAGGAAGCAAAAGTAAGAAGATAAAAAAGTCAGAAGGAAGAAAACACAGAAGATTGAATTTGTCTTCTAGGTCTTCATAAAAGTTGTAGCTCTTGAAGTCCTCTTTTGAACCATCCAAAGAACACCTTAATCAGAAATTTCTAGAGTAAGATATGACTGTTTTCCCGAAACAGGTTCAATATGATTGAGGACAAAAACATGTTTGATTCTTTTGGCCATAACTTTTTCTCTAGACACTCAAATGACCTGATTCCTGAACCATTGGGACAGGTATAGTGTGTATGTTCTTAAATAATATGAACTGCTGTTATTCTACTAAACATACTTCAGTATTTTGATGATTTCTGGATCTGTAGAGCTCCAAATGAGATGATTTCTGATTTGTGGTAAACGAGAGACATGGAGCTAAAAATGGTATGAAGAAATTGGAATTAATTTAGTCTCTAAGATGTTTAAATTTCAGATGAAATTTGTGCATAGTATATTGTTTTGGACAAGAGCAGTCCAAAAATGTTTGAAGTATATCTTTTGAATCACTGAACCGAATTGAATGATTTTGAAGGCATTAGAAACCTAAGACAACGGAGAACATTTTCTAGCAGAAATGTTATGTCAGAATGTTCAAGGGTATTTTTGGCAAGAAACTTAAGTTTAAAAGAACATAAGCCTATAAGGAACAACAAAATGGACTTTTTGGACTCATTAAGGGCATAATTGGAAGAAGAAGTATTGCCTTGCTTATAAATAAAGGAGAAAACGAGAATAAGAAGATTATAGACAAGCAAAATGCGTGGATGAGAAAAGAGATAAGAGAGAGAAACATGAAAAAGAATGAAAGAGAGAAAGAAGAGAAAACAAGCTAGGGTTTTAATTTTCTTAGTCTTCAAGAAAGATTTTCAAGTTGATCAAGAAGAGAAAATGGAAGAGAAAGAAAAAATCTTCCATTTGAGCTGAAGATCTCTTCATTTGGAGGAGAATCAAGGTAAGATCATTTTGAATATTTTGGATTTTTGGAAGGATTCTAGTCCATGAAGTTTAGAAAATGCTTGGGTTCAAGTATTCTAGAATCAATTTTAGAGATTTTGCATTGTGGGATTTTCAATTGGATTCCTATTGGATGAGAATTTGGATGTTATGAGATCATATGAGGGTAGAAAAGAGATGACGAGAAATTGAGTTATGATATAGAGTAACCAAGTGTTCTTGAAGTGTGTGCTTGTGAAAAGGGTAAAGATTGAAAGGAGAATTTAGAATGATCATGTACAAATGAAGTGTAAAGCTAAGTTCAATTAGACACATTATGATATGGGAATGAGCTTAATATGTGATTTAGAACATATACCGGGATTGTCATTGAACATGCATTGTACATAGCTCATATAATTGTTTGGGGCATAAATGAGTTTTGTAACGGGTGTTAATTGTGTGTTGCATAAATTGTGATGTGCAGGTTAAACATCTGCATACAGGCGTATCCAGAATTGGGAAGCAAATGCTAATTTGGAGCGTACAGTGAGTAGATCGAGATGGTCTCACTTTATTGTTTGTTATTTGAATTTTGTATACATTAACTACTGAACTATTATGTGAATGTGACTGATTGTGTTGGTTTCCGGACAGAAGGTCCGATGAATGTGATGTATGAATGAAATATTGAAGTGATCATTGAATGTGAATTGGATGAACTAAGTGTACATAATTGGATTGTTAAATATGTTCTGAAAGTGCATTTGCACGTAAATGGAAAGTGATACTCAACTCTAATGTTGACTGCCGGACTATGGTCCGATGACATGTGAAAGTGAGTGAATGGAAACATACAAATGTGATTGATGCATTCCATTACATGAATGCATGAAATATAATGGCAGTTGTGACCAGAGTAGTGAACGATTAGAGTTTAAAGCTCAACGAGTGAAAATGAGCCTCGAGCTCAAAAGTAATTCAGAGCCTCAGGCTCAATGTTTAATGAGCCCTATATCCCCCAAGTGGATAAGGGACAGTTATCAATGAGCCCTATATAGGACAATTTAGGCACTCGGTCACAAAAAAGTAACAAATGGAAAGTAAGTCTCATGTGCATTGCATAGGTATAATATGAATGATTAAGTGTATTGAATGTGAAATAATGTGAAATGTGAAATGTGAAATAAAGTGAGATGTGTGAATTGTGTGTTATGTGAATGGGTGAGCCATCGATGTTGGTCACTCATTGAGTTCGCAAAACTCACCCAACGGGAGTATACCTACAGCATTCAAGTGAAGGATAGAGGTCGGGATCAGTTCGCGTCTGCATTGTATTTCTCTATTTTGTATTGAATTGTATATTCTGTAACTTTTGTATAAATTTGTATTTCGAAATGACTCGAGAGTATTGTAATTGTGAAAGGGCCCAAATGGCTATTGAAAAATTTTGTTAATGGTTTTCTGTTAAGTAACAATGTTTATGAATGAATGTGGGCCTAATTTGAGTATTGATTTCCGCATATTATATTTGTGGTTTCAAAAAAAAATTTATACCAACTTTTGAATGATTGAGTGCTCTAGCACGCCACCCCGCGAGGCATGGACTCGGATATCACCCACGATATCGGGTTTGAATCATTACGGGAGTGGGGTGCTACGTAGCCTAATGTGTTTTATCTAGCTTTTCAAAATCTTCAACAAGAGTCGGAGCTTTATGTTTCTTCTGTTCTTGTTGTAGTAAGGTCAATAGTCTTGGTGACCTTCTTAATTGTTTAGATTTTTCTAATTGAAGTCTCTCCCTTTCTCTTCATTGACACTTGTTGTGCTGATTGTTTAACCCGTGTTTCTTCTTGATGTGAAATCGTCTTAGCTTTTATTGATACTTGAGACAACTTTTCTTTCTTTTCTTCTGCAGATGTTCTTCCTGTAGGTCGAGGTTTTGTTTTTCTTGTAGGTGTAACACGTTCACTCCTGCTCCGTCTTATTATATGCTCCCCCTCAGACCTTGCTTTCGGTGTGGAGCCTGTATCCGCCTTGTCTTCAAACTTTAATCCCATTTTGTGAATAGTGGTGGCATTAATAATGCTTTTCACATCCATCTTCATCCTGTTTCCTCTGTCGAGAAGGATTCCAGAATCTCTAAAAATCCTTGTCAACAGCATACCATACGGTAAAGAGCTAGAATCTCTCTTTGACTTCATCATGTGCCTCAAAATTAAGTATGGTAGATTAATGAGTTGATGATTGAGTAGATGAAACAGACATTGTTCATCGATCATTGTCACAACGTGCTTCGAGTCCAATCTTGGTAGAACATAATGGAAAAGTAGTGAATGTAGAACCCTAGCCTTTGGAACAAGAGTTGACGCCTTTTTGTCTCTTGGGTCACTACTTTCATACAGTTGTCGATTGAGGTGTGCTTTATCTCCACAACCTTGAGTAATCCACTTTGTATTATGAGGTAACTTTGCTCCAATACTTGGATACTCACTGACCTTCTCGATTGAATCTTGTGTCACAATAATTGACAATCCATCTACCATTGATACGTCTACCACCTTTGCATTTGTCCAAAAATCATATATCTCATTCAGATAGACTTTTTCACGAACCTTAAAGAATTTTTTCTAGCCAACTGCTTCAATTTCTGGTTCAATGTCCATCTGATTTTCCTTCAAGGAGATGAAATCTACATGTCTCCCATAGATAAGAGATTGCTCTATTTGTGATCTGTAACAATAAGAACTAAACACACAAATGTATTTTGCTTAACGTAACGATGTTAGTATCTGACAGTAAGAATATGAAACGAAAGAGGTTGAAGCTCAAAACAAAGTGATCAATCATCTTGGTTAAGAGCACTAAACAAGTCAGTTTCAAAGTATTTCAAGAATATTCTAGAGTGAAAGGTATTCTGTAAGCTTGAGAGAATTTCCCTCTAATACCTACTCTTGAAAAGTTACCGACTATAACTTGCAGTTTCTATTTACTTAAAAACTTACGACTTTTTTTCTTCTTCTAATGTGAATTGTCTGGGTCATGATGCGTCAGACGAATGGTTATTCAGCATTATCATATTCAAGTTCCGTCTGATTTCTTTGAATCTATCTTCACACAAAGATTTAGTGAGGATATCTGTCCATTGTTGATTTGTCTCAACGAATTGTAGACTAATGATTCTCCTTTGTACATAGTCTCGTAAAAAATGATGTCTAACTTCAATATGCTTTTCCCTCGAGTGTTGTATTGGATTCTTTGATAGATTGGTAGCACTTGTGTTGTCACAGAAGATTGGAATTTGTTCTTCTTGTAGGGAGCAATCTTTTAACTGATACTTAATCTATAACGTCTGTGAACAACAACTTGCTGCTGACATATATTCAGCTTCTACAGTAGATAGAGCAATTGAACTTTGCCTCTTGCTTGACCAAGAAACTAGATTATGACTAAGGAAGTGACAACCTCCACTTGCACTCTTCCTATCAATCCTATCTCCAACGTAATCAGCATCACAGTAGCCAATTAACCTGAAATCTTTATCTTTCTCATACATTAAGCAAAGATCAGTTGAACCTGATAAGTATCTTAAAATTCTTTTAACAGCAATATAGTGAGATTCTATAGGATCTTCTTGAAATCTTGCACACAAATAAATATTAGATAATATATCAAGTCTGCTTGCTGTAAGGTAAAGTAGAGAACCAATAATTCCTCTGAAAAGAATTTGATCAACCTTCTTACCTACTTCATCCTTAGATAAAAGGTTTAAATGATGCATAGGAGTTGACATTGGTTTCACCTTTTCTATTTTATATTTGACCAACAGTTCTTTAATATATTTCTGTAGATGAATAAAAATCTTTTCTTCGATTTGCTTAATTTGTAAACCAAGAAATAATTTAAATTCACCCATCATACTCATTTCAAATTCACTTTTCATCAAATTCTCAAAATTGGAACATAGCTTTTTAGAAGTTGCACCAAAAATATTATCATCTACTTATATCTATAATATGATGAAATCATTTTTAATACATTTTCTAAACAAAGTCTTATCTACTTGACCTCTACTAAACCCATTTTTAATCAGAAAGGAACTTAGACGATCATACCAAGCACGAGGTGCTTATTTCAATCTATACAAATCTTTATGAAGTCTATAGACATAATCTGGTTTATCAGAATCTTTAAAACTAGGAGGTTGCTTTACATAAACCTCTTCACCTATAAAACCATTCAAAAATGCACTTTTTACATCCACTTGAAACAGTTTTATATCATGAAAAACAACATATGCAAGCAAAATCCTAATAGCTTATAATCTAGCTACATGAGCATAGGTTTCATTATAGTCTATTCCTTCTTGTTGATTATAGCCTTGAGCTACTAATCTAGTTTTATTACAACTTACTCTACCTGATTTATCTAGTTTATTTTTAAAAACCCATCTGGTTCCTATGATTGACTTATTGGAGGGTCTAGGAACTAAAGAACAAACTTTATTCTTTGTAAATTGATTCAACTCCTCTTGCATGGCTAGAATCCAAGCTTCATCTTGAAGAGCTTCATCAATTTTCTTAGGCTCTAATTCAGAAATAAAAGCTACATTTACCTCTCTTCTAAATTTATACCCAGGTCTCATACCTTCTGAAGTTTTACGTATAATCAGGTCTTCTAGGTGAGAGGATTTATACTTCCAGTCTTTTCTAAGACTAAGGTTTTCAGGAATATCTTTTACTTTATCTAGTGGAGCATCTGATGGTGACAAGTCTACATTATTAACTAAAGGAGCAGATAGAGTTTCATCATCAGAATCATTTCTTCTATCTGGTTGTGAATCATCATCAAACTTGACATGCATAGATTCTTCAACAGATTTAGAAGCAAGATTATAAACCCTATAAGCTTTAAAAGACAATGAGTATCCTTGAAAAATTCCTGAATTAATCTTAGATTCAAATTTATCCAATATTTCTTTTGTATTCAATATAGTACATTTGTAACCAAACGGATGGAAGTATGAGATATTTGGCTTCCTTTTTTTCAATAACTCATATGGAGTCTTGCTTAACAAAGGTCGCAAAAGTATTCTATTTTGAATATAACACGCTATATTTATAGCTTCTGCCCAGAAATACTTAGGAAGATTCATTTCACATAGCATAGTTCTTACCATTCCCTGAATCGTCTTGTTCTTTCTTTCTACAACTCCATTTTGTTGTGGAGTTCTAGGAGAAGAGAAATTATGGAAAATTCCATTCTCTTCACAAAACATTCTAAAATTTTCATTTTCAAATTCACCACCATCATCACTTCTAATTCCAGAGATAGATATTCCTTTTTCATTTTGTAACTTTTTTTAAACAACTTTAAAGAACTTAAAAGATTCCTTTTTCATTTTGTAACTTTTTTTAAACAACTTTAAAGAACTTAAAAGATTCATCTTTATGTGATAAAAATAATATCGAACAAAATCTAGTGAAGTCGTCAACAATTACGAGACCATACTTCTTTTCGCTAAGACTTAAAGTTCTAGTTGGACCAAACAAATCTATATGTAACAACTCTAGAAGTCTAGACGAAGTTATAACATTCTTAGAAGAAAAAGATGTTTTAACTTGTTTTCCTTTTTGACAACTTTCATAAAAGAAATCTTTTTTAAAACTTATTTTTGGCAAACCTCTTACCAAATCATGTTTAACCCACTTGGAAATATGTTTAAAACTAACATGACCTAGCTTTTTATGCCAAATCAGTTTTTCCTTATCTGTTGATATAAAACATAAAATATTTTGACTTTGCAAATCTTCTAAATTAATCTTATAAAGATTGTTTTGTCTTTTAGCAGAAAAGAATACGGAACCGTCCTTGTTTTTTACTACACAATAATTTTGATTAAAGGATACTTCAAAGCCAGAATCACATAATTGACTTACACTAATCAAATTATGTTTTAAACCTTCAACTAGCAGAACATTATCAATAGATGCAAAGGATTCTTTACCGATTTTACCGATTCCAACTATTTTGCCCTGCTGGTTGTCTCCAAAAGTTACTGGTCCTCTCTTCTTATTTTGAAGATCTAGGAACATAGACTTTCTTCCCGTCATATGTCGCGAGCATCCACTATCCAAATACCATAGGTGCTGGTTGCTTTTTCCAAGGAAGGAGATTTGCAGTAGATATTATGTTCTTCTTAGGTACCCAGATTTTCTTGGGTCCTTTAGGGTTAGTCTTATAATTAATCATAACATGATAATAAGAAGTCTGGTGATAATTCTTTCTATAAGGAACAAAATTCTTTTTTTAACCAATATTGCTTTTAGTAAACCCTAAACCACTCTTATCATTCGAGTGTCTATACCTTCCAATCATGTCATTCATTTTCTTCGTACTTTCAGTAAAAGTGGATAGATCTGCTGAAAGAGTATTAATCCTTTGTTTCAACTGATCGATTTCCTCAGATCTATCTATAGTTACTTTTTTCTTCAGATCGTCTACTTGTTTCTTAAGGCAGACGTTTTCTTTCTCTAACACTTGCGTGTTCTTCAAGTTTTCGACAAACTTTCTCTTTAATGATCTATACTACTTTAGTATAGCATGTGAATCTTCTAACAATTCTCAATATGCATCTTGTAGTTCATTAAAGTTAGAAGCTACCTCCTCGTCACCTTCTTTTTTAGCTACCAAGCATATATTTGCTTGTTCTGCTGCTTCTGAACTAGAATCAGATTCGGACGAATCCAAATCTTCCCACGTTGCCATCGTACTCTTCTTATTTTCTTTATTTTTCTTTAGTTTTCTTCTCAGCAACGGACATTCAGACTTATAGTGTCCTGGTTTGTTGCACTCATAGCAAATGGTAGAGGTCCTCTCGTTCTTGACTTCATCTTTGCTATTCTTCATAAAAGAAAACTCTTTATTTCCTTTTGCTTTCTTCTTCCACGTTCTTCTGATCTTTCTTGAAATGAAAGATAATTCATCATCATCTTCACTTGAATCTTATTCAGATTCACTGGTATCGTCATTCTTGATTTCTTCAATCTTTAGTACTTTTGACGATGAACTTTTATTCTTCTTAGTCTTATGATTTTTCTAACCATCCTTAATTCTATAGATTTGTCTCTTGTGGGTTTATCTTCTGCATCAAGCTCTACTTCGTGTATCGTCAAAGAACCAAGCAATTCATCAAGCTTTAATATACTTAAGTCCTTAGATTCTTATACTGCAGTGACTTTGGGTCTCCATCTTTTAGGCAGACTTCTGAAAATCTTCCTAACATGATCTTGATTATCGTAGATTCTCCCAAGAGCTTTAATCCCATTAATGATAGTTTGAAATCATCCAAACATCTAGTCAATCAACTCATCTTCCTTCATCTTGAGCAGCTCATACTGATGCACAAGAATACTGATCTTGGACTCTTTCACCTAGTTTGTGCCTTCATATGCGATGGATAAAGTGTCCTACATCTCCTTCGCAGCGTCGCATCCATGAACTTTATCATATTCACTTATGCTTAAAGCACAACTCAGAAAGAACTTGGCCTTTAAGTTTAGTTGAAATCTAGCTTTTTGATGGGCTGACCATCTAGTACGAGGAATGGTATTTCCTTCATCACCCATCGGTATGTATGGTCCATTCTCGATGATATCCTAAAGATCAATGTGTGTGGATTCTATGAAGAGCCGCATCCTGTTCTTCCAATAATGATAATCCTCACCATTGAATGCAGGAGGTCTTATGACGGAGGCACCCTCAGCTATAAAAACATGTGATTCAGCCATGGATCTTTGTCCTCACTTTGTAACGGTGGTTCTTGGAAATCAAGCTCTGATACCAACTGAATTAAATCACTTGTTATTATATAATTCACATACAATATACAAAATGCACAAGAAGGGGGGTTGAATTGTGTATTCTTTTTGTGAATACAACCCCTTTGATATTTCTTTTAAAATGAACTTTTCCAAACTCTTAAATGAATATAAAAAATGTTTATACGGAAATATCTACATAGTTAAATCGCAAATAACTTCTATATACTTGTTTAAGAACAATAGAAATTAAAGTAAAGAGTTAGAAGTAGACACAACGATTATATCCTAGTTCACCCCAAACCTTGGGCCACGTCCAGTCCTCAGAGTTCATCTGAGATTTCACTATACTTCTCCAAAATTACATGTATTCTTTCCTCTTTTACAGAGCCTCTTCAGGTCTTTTACACAAGTATTCTTTTTGCTTCTTAACCTCTTGAGGCTCTCAGCCTTCCTTTCTCTCACTAGAAAGATATTGCGAGCTTTTTGTTACAATAGGGTTTGCTCTCAGATATCGCACTTTGAATACATAATTTTAACTTGAAAGCTAAACGTTGAAAGTTCAAAAACTATATCAGTGTTCAACTACGATTTCTATTTATAGCCTTCGTCTCCAACTGTTTCTTAATAACTGCTTCTTGTTTCTTTAAGAAACCATTATTCAGTTGAGTTCTGTAACTAAGTCCAACTGACTAACCATCCGACGTACTATCGTGTCTTCGACTTCGTATCGTCTGTGTCTGTGTTTTTACTCTTCTTCTGTGTTTTCTACTTCTTCTGTGTTTTCCGCGCTTCTTCTGTGTTTCTTCACTTCTTCTGTCTTTTACCGCTTCTTCTGTCTTTTTACTTCTTCTGTGTTTTTGCTGCACGCTTAACACATTTATCAAAATAACTCATTTATTTCTAATATTATTATTATTTGATTGTCATCAAAATTATTAGATGTGAAGTCATCTTGACTTAACATTTATTACTCTCTCTCTCACAAGATCTAATTAGATAACCCTAATTGAATCTAAAATTCATAGATTTGTAATCTCTTGATTTATAAAACTATTTCTAACTTATTTAATTAGATATGAATCTATCTACTGGACAATTAAATTCATAAATAAAATCTCTCGTCGACTGATCATTAATTTGATAATTATGGGTCTGTTAAATTGTCAACTCTCATTATACAACCTAACACAGATTACTTTGACTAACTCTCTTGATTTGTTGTCAAGTTTAAGCATAAGCAATTATCACAAACATCCAAAAATATAATGAAATAAACAATAGTTAAAGTCATAAAATAATTCTATAAGAATTCCTAATTTGAATTTAGAAATCTATGAAAATGTTTAACATCAAAGATTTTAGATTACATATAAAGGATAATGAAAGAACAAAAGGAAAAGAATAAAAACCCTGTTAAGCCCATGATTTGGAATGTTGGAAATTCTAATGTTCTTTTTGACCTCCCACTTTTGATTCATTTTGATTCAGTGGTTGTTGCTATTTTTTTTTTGTATTTCACGTTCCTATATAGTGCCTTAGGGTCATGGGGTTGTGTCTACGATTTTCCCACAAGGTTCCAAAAATATCCTTAGATCCTAAAACAGATGAAAAAATTTGGGCCTAGGAATCTCCTGTACGATCATGACCTAGGAGTCAGGATCGTGCTCCTGGTGTTTTACTCTTTATTATGATTGTGCTCCTTAAGGCACAATCATGATAGAGGCCATACAGCCCTATGCACACTTTTTACAATTGTGTTCCTTAGACACGATCTTGACACCATTCCTATTCTTCAATTACTTAATTTTCATCACTCACAAACACGCCAAACACCTCATGAAACATAAAATTAAGATTGAATTCATGCTCTAAACCACACAAACACTTAGAATATAACAAGTACTTATAATAACACAATTCTATGATTATGTATACAATAATCGTCTAATAAACACTTAAACACACTAAAACACCTACGAAAACATAGTATGAACTATACCTATCAGAAATTAGGTAAACAATCTATTCAAAAATGAAGTACAAGTCATTTATACATAGAGGCTGGATATAGCTACTCAAAAACAAATATGGAAATTAATAATGAAGTACATGGTTTAAGAATGGTGATTGTAATAAAATTATACACAGGGATATGTAATATGAGATAAAGGTTCGAGTGGAAGAAAAGGGAATCTCTAAGAAGTAGAATATGAAAGATAGCCTTAAAGTTAGTAAACTAAGGAATAATCTCATGCAAACCTAATAGAATAAACAAATTGAGAAAGCATTAGCTACGAATCCCCAAAGCATTAACTTTATTGATATTTATCATCCTCTTAAGGATCAAACATTACATAATAATCCTTTAGGGATAGAGGGTGGTCAAGATATAGTAAATTAGAGTGTTGATTCATAATTTTAACAATTTCTTCTTGCTCAAAATGCACCTTACTCTCTTGTAACCAGTAATAATAGAAACGAGAGCTATAAGGTTAGCTTCTAAAGAGTCACGAATAGGAGCTCAAAGAGTAAAAAAAAGCCTCAACTCTCTCTAAAAAATGAGTAAAATTACCTTTAATATGAGGAGACCTAATAATCCTAATAAATAATAAATGGTTTATGACTAAAATAAAGATACATACTCTTTTGTGATAGGTCTCTTAGAAATAAGGATCAAAGAGAAAAATAATGAAAGATTGAACTTCCTAGAGAAGTATTGGAGTACTATTACCAACCATCATTGTCATCAAAATTAGAGATTCATAGTACCATTTGATTCTAATATAACAGAGACAGTTCAATCCCTTTAGATGGTCAGCTAATCTATCTTTATGTAATAATGAAACTTAAAAGAGTAAGCTTTAACATGATCTTTATTTAAAATAGACTAACACTTATTAGGGACTCAACGCAAGAGCCTTGGATGATAATTAGAGATTTCAATAGCCTAATACATCCCCCAGATGATTAAGGGAACATTAGACTAAGGAGTTACACAAATGACCTTAGGGATTGCATTAGTTATATATAAGTGATTAAATTGAGTATGGAGGGCTTGTTTTATACCTAGAACAACAAGAAAAAGGGTGATTGGCATTTAAGGAAGACGTTAGATTGACCTTAAGTGACTGATAGGTGGTTGAGTGACTTCCCTAATAACAAAGCAAATTTTAACAACCCCTTTCTTTAGATCATTTAAGCATCCAAATATAAAACATATTTTTCTTTAGGAAGAGAAGGTCTCCATTTAGATCTGATAAGTTTTTGGATGGAGTATATGGCTTGGAAGAGACTATTCTAAAAGGCCTAAGATTAAATTTTTAAAGACACAAAAAATATATTTGCATGAGGAATCTAACGCATATTAAGAATGAATTCAAGCTCCTAAACATATCTAAATTCTTTGACACTTAACAGGTAGTGAAGGATGCTAAGGATAACTTAAACAAAATTCAAGGCTCTCTTTATAATTCACCTAACATTCAAGTCTTACTTGATATTGAAAAATTAATAATGCAACTCTATAACCAACTAGCAGAGATTACATTATCTCATTTTAAGCAAAGATCAAAGATCTTATGGTTAGAAGAAGGTGAAAAAAAAAACAGCTTCTTCCATAAATCCTTGCTTTACATTACTGAATTAGAGTGGATCTTGGCTTGCTTCAAATATTGAGATACATTAGGAAGTTTACTCATTCTTCTCTAACTCCTTTTGTTCTTCCATTAATGCATCCTCATCTATTTCCATACTAAATTCCTTAGCCACCACTTAAATATCTTATCAGGAAATTAAATCCTTAACCATACCTTTAATATATAATGAAGTAGAGGAAGCATTGTTTACATGGACTCACATAAAGACTATAATGACTAATGCATAGCTTGAATTCTTCTATAAGGGAAGGATGTTGAGAGAGATTGATAAGACATTTATTTGCCCGATTCAAAAGGTATGTTCCTACTAGCACAGTGAGAGATTATTGACCTATTTCATATTTCAAAGTAATTAAAAAATCATCTCTAGTATACTGGAAAATAAGATGGAACAAACCATTTCTTAAACTATTGATTCCTCTCAAGGAACTTTATGAAAGGAAGATTAATTGGCAATAATATCTTATTGGTGCAAAAACTCCTTAAAAACTATAATAAGGAGGCCTTTAATGAAATGTATATCAAAGTGGACTTTAATAATACATTTTATTCACTAAAATGTCGCTTTATTTTGAACACTAAGCATGCTTTTAGATTTCTTCCTTAATTGATTGCTTAGTGTATAATAATAGTTTTATGGTATTAAAACCAATGAGAGCTATTTACAAAAAAAAAACCAATGAAGAGCTAATAAAATTATTCCAAGAAGCTAAGGGATTAAAGGCAAATGGATCCTCCGTCCCCGTACCTCTTCACTCTAAGTATAGAGATGCTAATAAGATTAATCATGTATTTAATAAGCTTAGAAAGGAAGTTCACATATCATTATAAATACGTGTCTATAAAGATATCAAGCTTGTCATTCATAGACGACCTTATTCTTTTCTCAAAAATGGACGCAAACTTAATAAGCAATCGTATAATAGCTTTAAACTGTTTTAAGCTCTTATCTAGTCTAGCTATCAATAAAGAAAATAGCTAGTTATTCCAATCGTTGAGTACAAGCGTCAATAATAGATGCTTAGAATGTATAATAGGGCTGAAAGCATCCAAAACCCGATTTTATATCTTGATATGACAATATCCAATTAAAGGCCTACCTATAATGAGTTTAGTCCTCTTATTCATCTTTATTGTTCTTCACATTTATCGTTTCCTAGAAGCATTAATAATACTATAGAAAAACTTTTAAGAAGACTTACATGGTTTGGAAATGTATTAATTACTGCTCTACCAAAAATGAAATGGTGTAAACTTTTCTTAGAAAGGAAGAGGAAGGCCTAGGGATCCACTAAATCAATGTAACTAATCAACTATAGTTTATTAAAAGGATTTGGTGAATAATGAAGGAAAAATCAGTATGTTTTAAATAGAATTATACTTACCACATAAAAGGATGGAATTTATAGTGAATAAATTTTCTTGGAAAGGAAAAGGAATGCTTAGGGATCCACTAAATAAAACTACTAACCAAATGTAGTTTAGTAAGAGGATTTGGAGAATAATGAAGAAAAATTATTTTGGGTTAAATAGAACTATACTTCCTACATAAATGATGGCGTGTCAAACCAGCAAAAATAAATTCCTACTCTAGAACACTTAAGCGAGTAAAGTGGTGAA
>JANZXV010000003.1:20775161-20786813 GCA_027576455.1 Erythroxylum roigii
CTACTGGAGCATATGTTTCATTATAGTCTATTCCTTCCTGTTGATTATAGCCTTGTGCTACCAATCTTGCCTTGTTCTGACTTACTCTTCCTGATTCGTCTAGTTTATTCTTAAATACCCATCTTGTTCCTATGATAGATTTCTTCGAAGGTTTAGGAACTAAGGACCAAACTTTGTTCCTAGTGAATTGATATAGGAGTATATGGGAGGCGCGCGAGATTGAAGAAGACTTTGAAACCCAAACGTTATACGACTGAGTTTTAATTGTTTTGCCAACACTTTTGCAACGTTTACTTCATAACAACGTCATGATATTTATTTGGCCACGTTTTAATAATAAAAAGTCTCAATTACTTCTCCAATTCTGCGTCGTCTAATCACAACGTCGCCAAATACTCTCACTTTTCCTGACGTTTAAAAGTGAGACTTTTCTGCGACGTTTCCCACTCAATCTTCGTAGAATCTATACTTTTTTTGTAGTGAGTTTCAATTGATATTATCTTTGCATGGCTCAATTGCATGTAGTCCTTCCACCATTTGAGATTAGGGACTTATCTAAATAAGAGTAGTAATTGTAATTCTTACAATTTTCTTTTTTGTAACAAATAAATTAGAAATAAATGAAAATTTCTTTGTTTTCAAGGGATGGTTTTTATCTTTATTGTTGAATTAAATTATATTTCGTATAATGTGTCTTTTTATATCCTTAAAGGCAATTGGTAGGTTTCAATTTAATGTATGACAATAGTATTTTAATCAATAAATGGACTCTTTATTTTTATGTCTTTTTGTTAATTATATTTTTACTTAATATTAAAGATAAAGTACATAGAATAATTATTGTAAAGTTAAAACTACGATAAAATCATAATTATGATATTCAGTTTGTATTTATGTATTATTCCTAAATTATTTTTAACAAGCTAAATGAAATAAATTAATAAAATTCAAAGAACAAGAAACAATTCTACAAGTCAAAAGATTACACCGTCCAATCTGAGAATATAGTACTTACATATTCAAATAAATTCAAAACTAGTACACTTTATGTTTATTTCTTAAGAAGAAAGAAAGATATCTTAAAAATTAAAGTATGAAGATACTTAAAACAAACATGTCAGTGCATATTAGAGAATAAGTTCACTATATTTATTTGAATATGTAAGTACTATATTCTCAGATGACTCTTACCTCTTGCCTACCTTTCTACATTCAATAATTCACTCCATCTTTCCTTTCTCTTTATGCCATTTGATGTTCTCTTCAAGTCATCCACTACCTCCATTATAGCCTTTACTTCATTTCTCCCTAGGTTCATTTTCTTCTTGTCTTAGTCCCAAGAGTTCAATCTCTGTTGCTATTGATCTCCTTCAACCTTCCTGTCCCTGCTCTATACAATTTCCTTTCTTATTATCGCTAGGTTTTTCCTTTCTAACTTTTATCTTTTTCTTACTCTTTCAGCTTTCCTTTTCTGGTATCCCACTTTCCCCCTTATTTCTTTTGATTTTTATAATTCTTTTCGATGAATCCTTCTCTGACACTTAAGGAGTTTCCTCCTTAGGATTTTGATTCTTCATGAAATGGCATTTACCCTAAAGTCTCATCCCAAAAAGAAGGGATCACTAGAGGGGATCTTAAAGCTCCCCTAATTGTAAAGCCTCAGAAGATTATCTCTAAAATAAAGACATGGAAAAAATTTGTAATGGATTCATCCTATAATCACTAAAGTTGCATTATTGTCCTCCAAATTCACATGAAAGAAAAACAATAGTTGTGCAAGACATTGGGATATTACAAGGAGTGGATAAGAAGTGGGAGTCCACTTTGATTAGCTTCTTTATGAAAAAGAGGCTAACATCTCTAGCTATAAATGCATGGGCCCATATATAGTGGAAACACCTAGGTCTTTTAAAGGTTTTGCTTAATGATGAGAACCTTTTATCTCAAAAAGTTCTTGAATCAGATTTATGGAGTTATCAATTTAGACCATTCTTTCTTTAAACCTGGAAACTTGGTACCAAACTCCTCAACCTTAAGTAGAAGCAAATTCCTATATGGTTGAATATTCATTAACTGCCACTTGAGTATCAGACCACCAAAGGCTTAAGTCATTTAGTCAACTTTATTGAGAAACTTATATGCATTATTGAACGAACTACAACAATTAAAAGGGTAGCATTTTTTGGGAATTATAAGATTGATGTTATTTGACAAAGGTCAAAGTTATATAATCAAAATTTAAGACATATAATCCTAAAAATATTTTCAAGATAGTTAAATCTGTATAAGTTTCCATAATAATACATGATTTCATTATTCAAAAAGGTTACAACCAATAGTGGTTTGAAAACATGAGTAATGTCCACATTAAATATTCCATTTTTCCTTGATTTCCATTAATACCCTAAGTTAGCACCTTCAGTTAGCATTATTTTCCAAATCCATAGAACATTCTTTTAGATTACTATGCTAGCATCTAAGCTTTTATTACAAAATACCCTCTAGTTCCTTTCTCTTTAGAGACTATAAACTGGGCATGCATGAGCAATTTGGGTAATATTAGCCTCATCCTTCCTTAAGTTCTTAAGATTAGATGACCATGGTATATCTTTGTCTTAAGTGGTTGCTTGACAGGTAGCCTCACATCTAGCTAATATATCCTTTCATAATAAGCTCGAGTAAAAACTAACAAAGAATAAGTGAACAATTATTTTAAAATAGACCTAGCATAGTCTATAGCTAGGATTCATCAAAGAGCCCACAGAACCCTTCAGATCATCCATAGTTAAAATATCTCCCTCGTATTACCATATAGAGTACAAAAGATGCCTTGGTTAAGATGCCTTAGTAACTTGTTATTTGGTCCAAACCATATTGTACTAAGAGACTTTAGGGTAGATCTTCTAAATAATGCCATATTTTATTAGAGAACAGACTTAAGTGCTTTTACCCAAACTACTTTATCCTCCTTATTTGTTTGATAAATGTGTTGGAAAGCAACTTTGCGTTACCTCATGCCCTTTTTTGTTACAAAGCTAGTTCCTTTCCTTGATTAGAACACAAAATCTAGCATTTTTATAATAAAAAGATCTTAGCCACTAATCAACTTGAAGCAAGTATAGTGGGCCTTAAGTGCTCTGATTATCACTCTATAACCATGTTTTTTTTTCCACTCCTAATCCTTATCTAGATTATTGATTGAACAGAATTCCTTAGGTTCAACATTTACATCATACTATATGAGTCCAATCTAGGCTTTTCTTTTCGTATGATTTTATTCTTTAAATAGTGACTATGCTTATATCTAATCTATAAGGAATCTTTATCACTAGCTATTTTCCATCCTTTTAGCTAAAAGGGATTTGTTAACAATATATATTAAGAAGATCTCCAATCCCTTCAGTCTTAGGTAAACATGCATCCTTCCAACTTATCTTTGCCTTGTTCTTAACTTTACAATCACCTAATCACAATAAGTTCCTAAAAAGCTTCTCAATATCCTTATAAATCCCAAGAGAATTACAATATATGAAAATTGCTTAGGCCTAAAAGTATGAGTCATAATCTACCTACACGAGAAAAACATTTGTTATCACAATTACCTATTTTCATTATGATCATATCATAATGGTTTTACCAATCCCTAAATGAGATTTTCCTTGAAGTAATAAGAACTCCCAATTAAGTAAAAGGTGGGAAATTAGAAGATATGCCTGCAATCCTATATATGATATTTCTAAGTCTCTCACTTGTTAAATAAAAAATCTATTGGGATTTTCATTTCTGATATTTACATGGATGATCCTTAAGAGAACCTCGATACATATTGTGAAAAGGTAAGGGGAAAGGATAGCCTAGAGCTTTCAAAGCATTGATGATAAAAGGCCAGTTAATCGCATAATGTAAATAAATCTTTAAATTATAATTCATTTTAAACATTGTAAATCATAGCTCTTTAGTACATCTTATACAATCAATATATTATCCCCTGTGCTCTTACCTTTCATAAATGTAGCTTTGGCATCACTAAAAATAGAGAGAATAGTTTATTTAAACCTGAAAATAAGAATCTTTGGAATGATTAGATGTAGAAAAAAATTCCATTACATCCTCACATACATATGATCTAATAGGCCCCCAAGCTTTTTGAGAAAAATATATGTTAAAGTCATCTAGACTAAGAGAATTGTCAGTGCTAAAATTGAAGAATACAGCCTCTATTTCCTTAAATGTTACTGGCTTTATAAGGAAGACACTTTAGTGACAATTAATTAGCCTAGGCATTATTGAGAAAATTCCTAAGTGAGGGGAAGAGAGATAAGTTATAGTTCCCATTATAATCTAGAAGTATTCCTTAGCATATATAAGTAGCTCAACCTGAGAATTGATCACTTGCCCTATTTTGTCTTCAAAGAACTAATCATATTTCAATTTCTTCTAGTTAGGAGAGATTTATGGAAGAAACATGTATTGCTATCTCTTCCTGTTAACCATAACACTGTATATTTTATATGATTAATGAGTTATATAGCTTAAATACTCACCCATCGTTGTCTTTTTAGCCAACTCCAAGCTCAAATCATCTAGATATATATAAAGCGCCTATTGTTTCATTAGAATATTCTCTCTGCCCTCGAAAATAAGGCTTCTAATTCAAGCAAAAACTTCATTTTTATAATTTTTTTCATCACTTCTATGATTGCTCCCACTTTATTAAAGAACCTAAAAGGATAAACTCTTTTTTGGTTCATTGTGAGGCCATATATTTTAATAGGATAGTGATATAAATATCAATTATTATTAAATATAGCACTTATGTCTTGAAATTTTAGTAACCAAACATAATTTACCATGGCCTTATTAAGTTTTTTCCTAATTGACCATGAGCCCTCATGTATATTGCTCTAAGTGTACTAGTTTCTTACAATTATAAGATCAATGATTTTTAATTTAGATAGCCTGGAATTGAGTTTTTTGTGAGGCTTGTTGAGGGACTTGACTCCTTCAACCTCTAAGGAAAGAGTAGTAGAATTGAAGTCCTTAATTACAAGACAAAGTTCCATAATTGAACTTTCAAACCTCAAAAGGTTTATCCACATATCATTTCTTTGAAGGGAGAAGTTATTAGCATATAAAGAGCTCCAGGCTTTTCCTATCCATATCACTTTAACTAGAATATGCAAACATTGAAACGAAGAAAAGTAACTTAGAACTTTGACAAAGGACGTGTCATCAACTAGAATATGAAAACATTGAAAAGAAGAAAAGTGACCTAGAACTTTGACAAAGGAGGAGTCATAAGCAACAACTATTCTGCCTAAATGATGATAGTCATGATTGGTTAAAATAATCCATTTATTTTTTAGAAACCAAATGTTCTCGCATTTATTAACCTTAAATTTTGTTTTAAAAGGACAAAAATAATTAACTTAAATGATTTTATATAGTTAGTTACTACTAAATGCTTATTAGATTCATTAATTCCACTTCTGTTCCAAGAAAAAATAGACATAAAATATTAATAAGGGTAAAAGTTTTCCTTTTGGCTTTGTGACTTGATCTTCTTCTTCCTATTTTCATTAATCCCTTATTACCTTAAAAGGTGTTAGACTTCACTCCTATTATGTGGTCCTTCATTCAAAGTACCTAAAGAATACTCATTAAGGGTCCCCTATGATTTTCCTTCATCACATGTATCCATTAACTCTATAAAGTCACCTCTCTTAAACCTTTTTCTCATGGGATGTCAAGTTTTCCCTTATTGTGAAAGGGAGGATCTCTATTGGTAAGCGACCTCTATGAAATCCATAACTAGGCTATCTTCCTCCTTAAGTCTTACAAGTTAAATCTCATTAAGTAAGTCATACTTTAGACCCATACTTACTCAATCATACATCACTCTTCTTCTTATAGCTATGGACTCGTCCATACATAGTATCCTACTTATCTAACTCATCAGATGGATTAAGCTTATCATAGACTAGTATTCAAAGGAAATTTAGTGGAAGTTAACCTATATAGGCATCTATTTCTACTTGATCTCCTCTAATTTAGTCCCATATTTTAAGATCTGTAAAAAAAATGGGTAAGCCATTGTAATGCTAAGGGTTGAACTTATTCACCTCCAAAACATTGCTGCTGGAAGAAAACTTGAATAGAAAGATTTACACTTTATTCAACAACACCTCCTGCAAACCTTTCCCTTTCCAATTTTTCATAGGCAAAAGTTTGATAATTGGAAAGGAGGTCTCCTTCGTAAAAAAATTCCAATGATTGAGAAAAACATGATGATGCACCCTCTCTCAAAAGGACTAGAGTAGGGGAGACAATGAGGGATCCTTCATTCAGGGTTGGAGAATAGACCTTTGGCATAGAATCACAAAATTCTCCTAGAACCTCCATCCAATTCAGTTTAGGGTATGATTTAGAAAGTGGAAATTTAGATGAGGGGGGAGGAGAAATATTAGTAAGGGTGTTCAAGGAATGAGGAACAAGTCAAGGAAAAATGGGAAAGTGATTAGGGTTGGACTATTCAAAGTAGCCATTGTTGAAAAAGGTAATTAAAGCCCCACCCCCTAAGAAAAAAATTCTAAGGTTAGTTGCAAAAATAGAAATGGTTGGTGGCATTAAGAAAAAAATTATTGGAATGCCCCCAGTAAAAAGAACAACTGATAGCGAGGTATTAGGTAAGATGGTGGAATGAAAGTCGAAAGAGAAAAATAGAGAATTGTGGAGGTATAATATGTAGAAACAAAGAGTCGGAAAATTAAATAGCGGGAAAGGTGAAGGCAATAGGAAGTAGAATAATCAACCCACGAAAGCCTTAGATTCTAGAAATAATTAAGAGCTTCTCTCTTCTCACAATAAAGGTAATTCCATAAGAAACAATGCCAAGACCATTTGGAATCAATCCATATTATTAAATTTGGTAAAGATAATGTAAACATCAACTATAATTTTAAGTGCGATCTCCAAAATTTTCCAATCTTCTTATTCTTAACATAAGGTGGAACTTTACTAAATTCATTTATGTTTCATGCCACACGATTGATATTAGACTAAAGACATGATTCTATATAGCTCTCTTGAACAGGACAAGTCCCACTCAAATTAGTTAAGCCGTTATGAAAAAAAAAAGAAAAGAAAACACAAACCAGGATAGAAAGGAATTTACTGTCTTAATAACCTTGTGTTATTCAAAAGTTGCTAAAAAAACTCTGACATTTAAATATTAGCAAAAAAAATTCTGAGTTGAAATTTTATTAACTCACAGCCTCTTAATAACACAAGGCTAAGAGTTTTTTTTGCAGCAAAATTGAAAACATAAGGTTAATAGAGTAACATTTTATATCTCAAAGTTTAATTAGCTACTTTCGTATAACACAGAGATCGCTACAGCAATTTTGTCGAATAGAAAGAGGCTAGTTTGGTTTTAGAGAGAGGCCATTTTCACTTTTCATCCATAGCAGGAATAAGAAATTACAGGCCAATGCGTATTTCAACACTAATTTTACCACGTCCCTTCTTTCTCCCAGCCCAGAGGTATTCTGTAACATCAAAATCTGAATTTTCTTCGTTGATTTAGTTTTAGAGATCAAAACCGGCTTATCTTTTTCCACAAAACAACACACAACTGCTACAATAATTGAAACAAAATTTCTAAAGGATGAAATCAAACAATTTACTCAAAGCGAGCCAGGTCGTAGTATTTATACGTCATCGACGCTTGAATAAGAGACGTAGTATTTATACGTCATCTACACATTGTATGCTCGCTAATGATTTCTATCTGTAAGTATAGCTTACTTCCGAAGCATCACCCCTCACCACTCAGCCAAGCACAGTAAAAGCTAAATTAAAGTTATACGATGGAGAAGCTTCAATACACTTCAGTCATTACTCTCTTGGCTTTGGCCTTTTCACTAATTACTTCTGCTTATGATCCTAGTCCTCTTCAGGACTTCTGTGTCGCCATCGATAACCCTGCAGATGGTGGTATGTTCTCTTTCATTATAATTATTCGAATCCATTCATTCTTGTGATCTTTTGATAATCGCTTGATATATGTAACTTCTTGTCCTTCACGCAGTTTTCGTAAATATGGGAAGTTCTGCAAAGATCCAAAGAAAGTAAAGGCAGACGATTTCTTCTTCCCAGGCCTCAACAAACCTGGAAACACTTCTGCAACCCCACTTGGTTTTGCTGTAACTCCAGTCACCGTCGAAGAACTTGCAGGACTCAACACCCTTGGAATTTCATTTGCACGGCTTGACTTCGCACCATATGGCCTAAACCCACCGCACACACCCTCGTGGTACTGAGATCATCGTAGTCGTGCAGGGCTCACTCCATGTTGGGTTCGTAGCATCTAACCAGAACAACAATACCCTTTTCACCAAAGTATTGAACGTCGGAGACGTGTTTGTGTTCCCAATCGGGCAAATTCATTTCCAGCTTAATGTTGGAGAAGGCAATGCTATCGCATTTGCGGGTTTGAGCAGCCAAAATGCTGGTGTCATCACCATTGCAAATGCCGTCTTTGAGTCTAACCCACCCATCAATCCTGATCTTCTAGCTAAGGCCTTCCATGTCCACAGGAAACTTATTAACTACCTTCAGAAACAGGTCCGGTGGAACAACTAAATGTATACCTTAAAACCAACTTGAAGATATGATCTCTTATGGAATTGATTTCTATCGAATCTTTTCATAAGCAGTAATTTATTTTTCAGTTGTAACAAAATAAAGCGGTTAATTATATATGTACCCACTGTAGTCACGTTTGTTTTAAGTTATTTATCATGTTAAACGCTATATATCTATAGTTATATGTGTTACCCTGCATAACCATAACTCCTCCACAATGTGTTGAATCCTCCAAGCTTCTTGATTGGTTTTTAGGAGGGATTCCGAGACATAGCTGACATTAGAACCAAGTTAAGCTTTTCAATTCATTTTTCAATCCTTGGAGAGGAAATGTAATTTACAGTCTCCATCTTATCGTGTCATGATAAGAAAAATGCTATGGCTTGAAATTTTCTGGAGAAAGCCTCCCTCGTAGATAGTTTAATGCTATCGACCACCCCTAACTTGTTTGGAGGTTGAATTACTTAAAGAAAATGCTAAAATATGAAAGGAATAACAGTAAACTAATATATAAAAAGATATAATTTATTTCTACTGGGCTAGACAACTAATTTCCTGATTCTTAAGTTATCATTTTTAATTGAATATTTGGTCTTACAAAAGGTGCAATGAGCTTTTGAAATTTTATTTTTAATAAAGTCTCTCTTTCTCCACTCAAGTTCTCCATTGGACCAAGCAATAATTTTTCTAATTGAATTTTAATTTGATATTTTAGTATGGTTTTTTTGAATCGAGTCCATCACCAAACTTAATTTTTGAAAATCTTGTGTGCCTTTTTAAACGAGGCCAAAGTAATTGTTTTCCTAATTAACTATGAAAATATAGAATCTGATAAACTTCTATTTTATTTTAAACTATAAAAAAGTATAAATAAATAAATAACATTAGTAATGAATTTTAGAAGTAAGCTAAAGAAAAAGCTTTGAATAGATTTTTCAGTTAGATGTTTGAACTAGAACTTAAAATTGGACATGAATTAGAAAATAGAATTAAAAAGACTTCGCTTAGGTGAATATCAATCTAAGCAATTGGCTTATTAAACAAGCTTGGCCTTAGAAATTCAATTATAAATGTAAAAGGCAGAAGGGTTTTCAAGGTGGGTCTCAATATCAACTCACTTTCATGTTTGTTTGTGGCTATTATGTTTTTTCCTCAAGTCTTTTTTCGTGGGTACAGACTTTTAGAAATGACTTTTGTAGATGGGTATAGAATCAAGTGTTTTCTTATATCAATCTTTCTGCAGAAATGTTATGCTCCATTTTGGTTTTTATCTTTCTCTATTTGCGTATTGCGATTTCCAACCTTATTCTTTTTGGTTGTAGTAGGTGTGATTATACATTGCTACTTATCATCATAATCTATTGGAAGTTTTTCTAATTAAAAGAGAGGATGAATATTGTAAGTCAGGATGATCCACAAAATGGTAATATACAGCTGAAGTTTTTTGACTTTCTGTTTGACCCAACTTTCGGAGCCCAACATTCGGAGTCAGAAAACGGTCGAATCACATTGCAAATTTTCGTAAACAATAAACGCATATGCAAAAAATCAATAATCAAAACGACCCGATACAATTTCAATCACAAAAGATGCAAACATTACTGAACACATCAGAGTTTTAGTAATTACTTGGGCTTATTATAAGCAAAATGCTTGTTTTCATAATATCTTTACATTACAAAACCACCCCTTTGGCTTATTTCAGAAATACAAAAATAAAAAATACACATGATATAATTGAATGCTTATGCTTAATATGATTCTAAATATCAAAAATTTATGAACTAACTTAATTACAAAAGTCTTTGTTCTTGGTGCTTGCCAAACTTTGCAAGGATCAATATTGTTCTGCTTTTTCTTCACCTGCGAAGTGGAAGGTAATGGGGTGAGCTGCGAAGCTCAGTGCTTATATATTTATAGCCATTGGCAACGAGCTATACAATTCAGGCACACACCCATATATATAATGTGACAAAGTATATACATATATCCCATTTAATCTAGCAATTCTATCATCCTCAATTCGAGCTCAAAATTTCATAATTTGAATGTCATCACATAGAACATATCATGAAGATGCATCCATCAAAATGTAACACTCAAATATGCATTATACTTAACAAATCAAGAAATTGCAAATGCACAAATAAATGGCTCAAGGGTTCTATGGAAATAGAATGGAGGAACCGAAGTTTACCCCATGAACAAAATGAGTCCATTTTTGGAGCTCATATGCCACAAGCGGGCAGCCGGGAGAAGGCTCTTGTCAATGTGCATGTGATGAACAGAATGGTTCCACTCTCACCCAAACAGAAGCATATAATCATGCTCAAAATCATTTTATCAAAAGCTCAAATCATTTCATCATACTTTCATACTTTTCGTGCTCTTTCCTTTCTTTTCATTTATACAAAATGTCGTGAAATATTTCAAGGCATAACATGATCTAATTCACAATTCAATTATATCAAAATGTCATACATCTATCAAGGCAAGACATAAAACACATCATAGCAATTCAAGCATATACTCACACATAGGCAAAATGCCCATTTACACAATAACCGTAAATATATTACCCACCTAATTTACTTGTAAAATTCCAAGTCAAGTTTGTCTTTCCCTTTGCTCTTAGGTAGGATTCTCTTGGTTCCCTAAAACAAACCAAGTCTCATTCAATAGGAATCCAATTGGAAATCCCACAATACAAAATCACTAAAATTGATTCTAGAATACTTAAACCCAAGCATTTTCTAAACTCCATGAACTAAAATCCTTCCAAAAATCCAAAAGATTCAAAATGATCTTACCTTCATCCTTCACAAAATGAAGGGATCTTTGGCTTAAAGGTAAGCTCTTGTAACACCCGGTATCTAGTTTAACCGGTATACCGAAATAAGTCAGTATTTGAGACAGATGTTATTAAAAATCACAGAACAGTGAATAATAATTTAGTGACATCAATTAATGATGTATGATATTTTTTTCGGTGGTCACAGGAAGTTG
>JANZXV010000003.1:20823029-20834483 GCA_027576455.1 Erythroxylum roigii
ATTGCACCTCCATCATCTGAAGTATTTTCCGCATTTCCTTGAGGAACATAATCTTTCTTATTCAGATTCCAACAATCCTTCTGTAGGTGTCTTTTCTTGCCACAATTGTAACACTTGAAATTCTTCTTTCTCTTAGAATTTGATCTACCATGACTACGACTCCCACTTAAGCCACGTTCCATTGATCTTCCTCTTGTCATTGTCAAGGCCTCTGCTTATTGTGAAGTTGCCAGTCTGTTTTCCTTACTTTTGCGCCGACTCTCTTCTTCTAGAATAACAGCTGCAATATTGTCGAAGACTAGAGTGTCTGTGTTATTTGTTAAATTGATGATGAGTTGATCATACGAACCTGGTAGACTTTGGAGTAGAAGTTCCGCACATTCACTTATCTCTATTGTATGCCCCAATGATGTGAGTTGGGAAAATAGAGTATTTAAAGTATTTAAGTGCTTCGTTACCGAAGTGGATTCCGCCATGCGTAAAGTGTATAGTTTTCTCTTCAGAAAAATTTTGTTGTGGAGTGATTTGGCCTCGTACAGTTTTGTGAGATGATCCTATATATTTCCTTAGCAGTCTTCTTTTCCTCTATGCTGGATAATACTCCATTAGCTAAAGCTAGGTGAAGATTAGCTACAGTATTTTCGCCCATCTCGTTCCAATTTTCATCTGTGACTCCAGCTGGTCGTTCACTAATGGCCGCCAGACAATTATCTTTTCTCAAGATTGCCTTTATCTTCAACTTCCATAATGAGAAATTACTCCCATTGAACTTCTCAAGCTCAAATTTTGTTGTCATTGCTTCTATCACGAACAGAATTTAGCTCCCACTATTTCATGTGAATAATACCCGTATATATGAATAGTACCTGTATGTATGAATAGTATCTGTATACGTGAATAGTACTGAATTACAGTAACTGCACAGTTGAATGCAAAATTAAATGAAAGAACAGTTGTTACCTTTTGGTTACTATTCACTTTCACTGTGCTCATCGGAACTCTGAACGGATTACACCAAAAAAATCATCCTAATTTTCTGACCTCGCTCTAATACCACTTGTTGTAGAAATTGACTGGATTAGAGCAGGTTCGCAGCTAAAATAGGACTAAGGGAATAGTAATGAACAAACAGATTTTACGTGAAAAACTCCTAAATTAGGATAAAAACCACTGGCAAGGATAGAAGACTTTAACTACTGGAAAAACTGGAGAATTACAAGGAAAAATTGTATCTCTCTTTCTCTCATACCTCACTCTCTCTTTTTCCTCTTCTCCAGTTATTTTTATTCTCTTCATTAAATTTTCAAAGTTCGTGGGCTACCATATCCATTCTTCTGTCAAAAATATTTTTTTTTTGGTTAAAATTCTTCTGTCAACTTTGGTAGGCATGCACCACAGGACACACACTTCTATATATATATGGCCTCTTGAATCATTCGCATCATCAAGAAAGACAGAGAGATAGACGTCGTTGCTAAAATGCCGGAAACTTATTGGATGAATGGAGGAGATAGTAACTACAGCTATGTCCGTAACTCGGCTATACAGGTAAGTACCCTGTTTATTAGTTAGTAAACTCATAATCAAAGCAAATTAAACACCGTATGAGTTGTAATTTATGTTTTTATTTTTGTCAACACGATTACTTTGTATTATGAGGTAGAGAAAGGTGATGGATTGGGGCCAAAGTCATCCATCTTTTAAGTTGTAATGTTAAAATGTTCAACGGTAACAATTGTGAACGCTTTTCAAATTCACTACACTAAGCATCTTTATTTCTGAACTTTAAAGATATAACAATATCTCCAACTCCAAAAATTGGACTCAATTGAAACATTGAAAAGTTGAAGTTAGACAAGATGCTTCACAACCTATATATCGATCTGGTCAATAAGCTTCCTACGGGCATTTGGTTAAAATTTGAGGATTTTTTTTTAAGAACCCATGGTTGAACATGTCGACAGTCTTTTCAGACCACAAAATCACATGTTCGAAACCATTTGTTATCATTCTTTACTTTCGCATAAAAATCGCCTTTTAAGAAACTTTACTTTCAAGTATTCTTTTAATATTAATTTCTTGTTCCCAATATTTCCCGCAACAAAGACATGAATAAGATTCATTACCAGCACAATGAATAGAACTACTAAAAAAATATTCTTCGGTGAGGGATTTTGTGGGAACCCAAGTAAACGGCCGGGTTAAGACAACTTCACAAGTTATCACCAACAATTATTTATTAACACAAATAAGATATAAAGAGGTCAAGTTATCACTAATACAACAAAATAACTTTTAATGCCTATGTATTATTAAAGGTTTGTGTTTAATTCAATATAATGCTGTATTCACTAAGCATTAACTTCATTTAAAAATTTTAATTAGAAATTGATTACTAGTCATGTGTTGTCAATTTATAGAACATTTCATTTCCATAATTTTTTTAATAAGAATTTGGCAATCTCTTCATTTAATTTGTTAGAGTTTCCCATTTTAGCTAATTTTTATGTAATGATCAAGACTCAGGTAAAGTTTATATTCGAATTCACTGTAAAAAATACATAATTCAAATCTGATGCTTTAATTTCTCCCTTTCTTATGTGGGATCGTTAGTTCATTCATACACCCCTTTTATTTCTAGATCTTTGAAGGGCTTCTTCTTACTCCATCTCTAGTGTCACTCCCCATATTTGTCATCTTTGATTTGCTACAAGTCCACTGACTCCTACTTAGTTCATCTACATCCCCATATCTCGCTTGTACAAATTTATTTACGGGAGTTGAAAACTGAATAACAATCTCATTTTAGATTCTATAATCCACTTGTTCCAAAAGAGCCAGGTATATTGAGGCTAATTCCCAATTCTATACTAGCATTTGATGCTATCTGCTAATCTTTCTCTTAACTTTAAAAATAGGGACATATATAAAACATGAAGTTGAAGGCCTAATCTTGTATTCCCATACATGTTAATAATCTTTTAAAACATATGCATGAACCCAACTAATCCATAAAGATTTCTTATTTACCATTAATCTCTATATAATCTTTTAGCCACAAACACCTTGTTATTGAAGTTAATTAGAGTAATTTCTAAACCTTCCTCCTATCTCGACTTATAGACTGCATCCTATACCATCTTCACATTGTAATTTTTATTGTATTCCTCAGCCTATAGGCTCTTCATCAAGTTTTCAATTGTTTTGTTTAGTTCCTAATTAGTAAGAAAAAGGTGTAAAGCCCATTATACATATATAGGGTGAATGGGATATTGTGATATAATCTGAACTTTTTAATTGATATGAATAATATATAAATAAAATATTATTATTAATTAATGAAAATTTTAAGTGAAAGGATTTATAAGATAAAATAAGAACAAGATTTTTTGGTTGGCACGTATTTATAAATTATGTAGATTATAGGTGCATAAGAAGTCGACACTCATCGTATCTGACATGTTTGAAACTTCGTATATTTATGCAGAGAGCTGCCTCTGTTATTGTGAAGGGGATGATTGAGAAGGTAATATTAGATAGACTCGATGTAACACATCTTCTTGCTAATGCAAACACGTTTTACATTGCGGACTTCGGGTGCTCCGTTGGACCCAATTGCTTCATTTCAATGCAAAATGTGATTGAAGCAGTAAAACAAAAGTATCAAATGTCCAAAACCGAGGCATATAAAGTGCCTGAGTTTCAAGTGTTCTTCAATGATACGTCTTTTAATGATTTCAATACCCTCTTCACATCACTTCCTTCCCAAAAACAATATTTTGCTGCTGGTGTCCCGGGTTCATTCCACAGCAGATTGTTCACCGAGTCGTCACTCCATTTTATACATTCTGCTCACGCATTACATTGGCTTTCTGAAATACCAAAAGAAGTGGTGGATAGCAATTCAGCTGCGTGGAACAAAGGAAGAATTCACTATGCAGGCGCAAATGAACAAGTGGAAAAAGCATATTCGGCTCAATTTGAGAAGGATTTTGAAATTTTTTTGAAAGCTAGAGCTAAAGAACTTGTGGTTGGAGGGATGATGACTCTGCTCGTATTGGCTGTCCCCGATGGGATTTCTCTTTCTGCTTTTCCAGCTGGTTTCCTGTTTAATTTTCTAGGATCGAGCTTAATGGACATGGCAAAAGAGGTTGATAACTTGACAACTTTTTCCTTTCAACTTATGCAGATTCAACATTATCTTAATCTTTGGATGTTGATCCTAGCTTTATTAACACAGGGACTAGTAAGTGAAGATATGGTGGACTCGTTTAATTTGCCAATATACACTGCCAGTCCGAGGGAAATTGGAGAGCTTGTAGAAAGAAACGGAAGCTTTACCATTGAGAGGATCGAAATAACACCCGTTGGATGGACTGAAGCCAGTGGTCCCTCGTGCTTGCTGCATTTGAGGGCTGTTTTCGAAGGATGGTTCAGCAAACACTTCGGGAGTGAAGTCGCTGACGAATTGTTTGCTCGATCGAATGAAAAAGGACGTGAGTTCTCCTCTCAAATTGAGTCAACATTAAAAGAAACAACTCAAATGTTCATTGCTCTTATACGCAAATGATTCCCAGCAGCTCATGAATTTAGATCGTAACGTTTGAATAATATTTCTCCAGTTTTCATCATTTTCTCTCTTAAGTTTTAAATAATCCACTAGACCCTTTTTTGGGGGTTTACTGTATTTGAACCTGATATCCTCTTTGGAAGTCTGCTTATATGCATTAATGTATTTGAACCTGATTTCCTCTTTGGAAGTCTGCTTATATATATATATGCACATTGCTCATATTCTCGTAACCATTATAAGAATCAAATTACTCACCCTTATGGCCAAAATACACTACTCTTTAATTATTCAATTTTTAGCATGGCAGGTAATTAAGTTATGATAAGTTTTATCTACCATTTTTATGTTATTATTAATATTTAATATAACCATAAAATTATATATACTAAAGTAAATCAAGATTCTATAAGAGTAATTAAGACAAAGCAATAATCAACAATGGAATTTAACTCTAAATAAGTATATCCAAGTAGATTAATCATGTGTATTGTCACTGAGTTTAGATAACGTCAAGATCTAATCTATAGTTGTTTTCTTCCAACAAATAACAAATATACCCTAATTAATGATACTCTTACTTTCATGGTAAAATATTAAAAGAGTTTATTAAGATTAACACTGATGCTGCTATTTTCAAAGGGTCGAAGCAAACGGCTGTTGGTTTTGTTCTTCGGAACAGTAATGGTATTTGTATAGCAGCTGGTAGTAATATCTTTCCGGGAGTTTTGGATCCGTCAACAGCAGAGGCTATGGGTATTCGTGAAGCATTAAGCTGGGTTAAAACGAAAAATTTACACTCGATTATCATTGAATCAAATTCGCAATGGGTTATTCAGAGTCTTTTATCCAATAGTCGCAATCGATCGGAAGTGGATTTTATTGTTAGTGATTGCTTATTTCTTAGTAATTCCATAAATGATGTTCATTTTGGGTTTTGTAAAAGATCTGCGAACTGTGCTGCGCATACTCTTGCAAAAAATGCTAGTTCGACGTCAGGTCTTGTTTATTGGGATTTATCATTCTCTGTTTGTATTTCATCTGCTTTAGTAGCGGACAATTGCTTTTAATGAAGTTTTCTCTATTTGATTTCAAAAAAATTAAAAAAACTAACCAATATCTCTTTTAATAATGTTAATCAGAGATCAATACTTCAATAAACTAATACCCTTCCACTTTGACTCTACTATGTGGCATCTTAATTATTTTGAAATAATCACATTATCGAAAAATCAACAATACCAAAACTTAATTACATCATTCATACATTAGATAGAAGCTTAACTATGCATCATCATCGAAACAATAAACATAAACAAAAGAAATGAAGAAATCATAAAAGAAGATAAGCTGCAAATTCAAACCCGTATGACTTCTCTCTCTCTTCTATTGGTAAAATCTAGTTTGAAACTTCAAAATTTGAAGTAATCTTTTTATTGTTGTTTTTTGCCACTATTTAAATAAATCGTCTTTTCCATGATAATGACGTAGAACATGGGTTTGTTCTAGAATGTATATTCTAGATTTTTTTATCCAAAAAGGAACACAAACTCTAACACACCGGTGTAAGAGGTATATCCAGCATTATAATATGACACAAGCTTTAACCTAATCGTATAAAAGGTCATGTCCTCAAGCTTTGTTTCCAAAACGGAACATGACTTGATACACAGATATGTGTGAGCTTGTACACAATATTTTCTTTAACATCTTTTATCCAAAGAGGGATATGAGATGCAGAATAAAAGATGTTTCTCTATCTTGTTTGACATGTAAATTTCCTCAATCCTTGATCCAAATCACTCATAAAGCAAAATATCTCCGAAATTAACTAAAAGATCAAATAAAACCAATTGTAATGCCAAGTTAAGGTATTTTTTAGATAGATAAACATAAAAACAGTAAACAAAAACATATTTACACTATGCATACATCAAAATTTCCTACACTTAAGAATTGACTACTTGTCCCCAAGCAAAATAAACAACCAAGATAAAGAAATGAAGCATAATTAGAATTTAAAATAACACTTCCTAATTTTTTTAATGCAAACCTAAAATCTTAGACTCAATACACAATAGGTAAGGAAAAGAGAAGGTTGAACTCACTTATATTCTCCATATTAATGCTAATGCATAATTCCAAGCTCAACCATATTCATCATAGACAACATAATCAATTCATGAAACAAGTCAAACTATATTTCTTACTACAAACAATAGTAGCAACTAGGATTCCAATCATCATTTTTCAAAATTTCTTTTAAGTTTTTGCTTGCTTTATTTCATGATTGAAAGCATTTGTGATGAATTGACCTAATTAGTCAGCAAGTATGCTTAATGTTGAGTCCCGTTCCTGAAGCCCAACCAAGGTATTGGATCACGTTCCCAGAGCCCAACTATCCAATCCGAAGCCGAAAAGCATGAGCGGGTTTTTTTGTGGGGTTGTTTCAACGAACCCTTACTTGCTTTGAATCAATCTTTTCGAATTCAACACCCAAAAGCTACCAATTTTTGTGGAGAGGTAGCAAAACGTGTTAGGAATCTAATGCTTCAAGAATCACTCAATCTGGAGATCAGATGATGAAGTTATGGCCAAAAGAATCCAATATGTTTATGTCCTTACTCTAACTGTACATATCTTGGCGCGATTGCTATAACTTTGCTACAAATGTCGGATTGATTTCGTTTTTGGACCTTTTGAAAGAATACATTGAGATCTACAACTTTTATGAGATCTCAAAGCAAGATTTGACCTCAAAAGGGGTCAAAATCACAATTTACTGTAGCCATCCCGTGAATGTCCATTTAACGAACATCCATGTCCGTTTAATAGACATAGACTAGCTTAAGAGCCATTTTCACCCGAGAAGGTCTGTTTAACGTACATCTAAGTTCGTTTAAGGAACATTGGCAAGGTAGGGTATCCTTTTACACTTGAGAAGGTCCATTAAACAGACCTAAAGTCTGTTAAACAGACATTGGTGACCTAAAACTCCTTCCAAAGCCTCTCCAATGCTTCCAACATTCATTCTAACACCATATACACTCATAATCTCCCCAAATTCAACCCTTCTAGTGTAATAACACTCATATCTCAACTCAAATAATTCATGGTATACACAAACATTCATCATTCACCAAAGCTGTCATGTTCATACCTCCCATACAGCATCATCACTTATAATGCTCATATCTCTTAACTCCGATATCCAAATTTTACAAACTTTATACCATTGGAAAGATAAGAGGATAAACTAAAACTTTCAAGAAGACCACTTTGTCTAATATAGCCTAATTTAACCCAGTTTTTCCTCCTGAAGTCAATACACAATTTTCACCCCTATGAAAACTTGAAATATGAATTGTACACTACAAGATAAATAAGCACATACATAAGGGAACTTCTTCAATCCTCAATTCATTTCTAAATCAAAATGAAGTTCATACAAAGCTTTCATACATAGCTTTAATTACATATCGACATTTCATCAAGCCTTAACACAAGTTACAAAATACGTTGGATGCTCAATGTTCAATATGCTTATAAAGCTATCCAGACATCTAGCTACTAACTTAGTACAAAAGCTAACTCTATTTGAATTTGTCCAAATGCCTTGCAAGGATTCACTGATCTTCTCGATCTGCACCTGAGGAGTGGGAAAAATATTGAGTTGAGCTACACAACTCAGTGGCTAAAATATTTATAGCCGTTGGCGATGAGCCACACAATCAACCATATCTATATGAACATTCATATAGGCATACACTTTGCAATGAAAGTTCAACATTTACAATTTCAATTCACATTTCATAATTCAAAATATCATCACATAAGACATATTTGATGAAGTTTATTATCCAAGCATAACACACAATTTGCACTATAACTAAACATGTCAAAATGCAAATACACAACCAAATGGCTCGAGAGTTCCGTGAAACAAAACGGCGAAACCAAGGTTTACACCGTGAACGAAACGAGTCCATTTTTAGATCTCGTGGGCCACAAGCGGGCAGCCGGGAGAAAGCTTTATGTCGACGTGCACGTGACTACGAAACGGTTCCTCTCTCACCCAAACACAAATCAAGTTTCATGCTCACATCAATCATTCAAAATTTCATATTCTCATACTTTTCTTCTTTCCATCTAATCAAAATGCCATAATACAAGGCATAGCATAATCATTCTGACAATTCAATTCTTATCAAATTTCATACATTATGAAGCAATTTCCACAACACAACATTTCAAAGCAAGCCATTTAGCACACAATACACAAACAATGCATTTTACTTATTACACAATAACTATAAATAAATTACCAACCTTATAACTCTTGAAATCCAAATTCAATTATGTCCTTCCTCTTGCTCTTGGGTAGGTTGTCCTTGATTCCCTAACACAACCAACATTCTCATTCAATTTCCAATTCAATTGGAAATCTCCCAAAATTTTCAAAATCACAACAAAAGAAATTAACCCTAATCAAGCTCATACTTAACCTACCCATAATCCATCTAGGTTAGAAAACTCAAAACCTAGCTTAGAAACTCAAAAACCCAATAGGTCTCTCCATCTTCTTCTTCCCCCAAGCATTCCCAACACAAATCCCCTTTCTCTCTCTACAAATTCTCATTCACAATACCACAACCTATTTCTTTACTAAAGCATGAAGAAGATGATGAACTTACCTTGAAATCCTTGATTTCTTCTTCTTCCCACTATTTTCCCTTCCTTTTTCCCCTAGCTTTTTCGTTTTTCTTCTTCTTCTCTTCTCCCTCACGTTTTTCTCTCCCTTTTTATGCTTCCACGACACTCTCTCTTCTTTCCTTCTAATTCAAGACACAATTTTACTCCTTTTCTTCCAATTATACCCCCACTAACATGGCTTTTCCCATTTTCCCCTTTTTTTGTCTTTTATGACTCTAACCCCCCTTCAATCCACTTACACTACATTAATTCTACCTAAGTCCCAATCTTCCCATCAAATTGAAATCTTTATTCAAGCCTACTTAATAAATGGCCCAATTCTAAAATAAAAATTTTAAACCAACAAACAAACATAAATAACTATTTAAGCAATTTATAAGAAATTTAGAAAAATTCAAGATCCAACATTCCAGCTACTATGAACATTTCCATTTAGCTCTCCTTTTCTTTATACGTAGATAGGTGGTGAGCCATTCTCTCTATCTTCATGATTCCATTAAATTCACCTACACCTTGCATGGTTTATGCACAACAGTAGTTAGCAACTTTTGTTTATTTATGTTCCCATTTTTCTTGTCTTCTTTTTGTTTTTTAGTTTTCTTCTTCGCGCTCCATGAAGACAAGTGAGAATTAGTCTTTGTAAAATGGCCCAAATATCGTGCTTTCAACTCAGTTTAATTTCTTTGCTTCCATATTGTGACTAAAATCACATATGAGTCAAAGTGAGTATCTTAAGCAATTTCATGTCAATAATCTCTAAGTGTTATGGAATAATGATTGATATGTGCTTAATTGATTATATATTTATTCCATAACACTTATTGATTAATGATATGAAAATGCTTAAGACATTCACTTGAGTTCATATTTGGTTTTAGGTACAATTTGGAAGCAAAGAGCTAAAGTGAGTCGAAATCACAATCTTTGAGCTGTCTTTTTAAGATTCAAACTCACTTGTCTCCATGGAAAAAGAAAAAGAATTAGAGTAAGAGGAGACAAGAAAATGTACGCAGATGAGGAGTATACATTATAGAAAATCAAGTGAAGTCATGAGAATGCAAGTCACGAACAGGACATAAAGAGTCATGGGCGTGAATGATGATGCACGACCATAACACAACATGTCATGGTCTTGACTCACCTTGCCCTATGATTCAACATGTCATGGCCGTTACTTTCACACTTATGTTGTCTAAAACCTTTTTTTTTAATATAAATAGACATGTGATGGCAAAGAGGTTTACAAAATGTTTTGAGCTTTTTTGACTAGGAAATTTTATGGAGCCTCGAGAGAGCATGAAGAGGGCTACAAGATCTCAACCGTGAGAGACCAATGGAGGATAGACATCTCGACACTAGTTCGGACGTGCAATCGACGCCAACGACCCAGTTAAGCATTTCTTTCTCTTATAGATTAAGTATGTTGTCCTATGTTTAATGGTTGGGTCTTGTGTAACAATGCTCTATTTGATTATTTTTATATAAGAACCCATTGCTAGAATTGAATACAATACGTAATCGTTGTTTTTACTGATGATGAAGTTATGGCCAAATGAATCAAACGTGATTTTGTGCTCAATAATATTGTACCTGCTTTGGGACAATTGTTATAACATTCACTAGAGCTATCAGATTAAGGTCATTGTAGAACAATTTCAAAGAGAGCTTCTAGATCTACAACTTTCGTGAAGACTCTAAAGAAAGATTTTTCCATTTACAGAGTCAAAAATGTAAATTTTCGAAAGTGCACAGTGTATGTATGGACATACACCTGCACCTAATGGACATATAAGGGGTCTGGAGTGTTTTCTAGCCCCGTGAAGGTCCGTTTAATGGACCTTATGTTCGTTTAACAGACATGGATGAGGTTAGGGGTCTATGTTGGAACCCGATCTCGACGATCAGACCCCAACCGAAAAACGGAAAACGAATAGTTAAACAAAGAAAGCGAAGGATCACGAATCGGAATACAAATCGAATCGAATCGGAAAACGAATGTCCGACATCCAGTAACGAAGATTGATCAAAAAACTATGCGAGACGCGTTGGAAACCCTAAGACTAATCCGAAAATCCCGATATGATTTTTTTTTTTCTCTTTATACAAACCATTCCATAT
The DNA here is from genome assembly GCA_027576455.1 of Erythroxylum roigii. Taxonomy (NCBI): domain Eukaryota; kingdom Viridiplantae; phylum Streptophyta; class Magnoliopsida; order Malpighiales; family Erythroxylaceae; genus Erythroxylum; species Erythroxylum roigii. The sequence goes on from JANZXV010000003.1 coordinate 20,834,431, forward strand.
TTTTCTTTTTCATTTCTTTCATCTTTAATCAACCTTATGCAAACAAAGCATTA
>JANZXV010000003.1:20834583-20847685 GCA_027576455.1 Erythroxylum roigii
CGGATTTCGGATTGTTAGTGTCTATAAGGTTTCCAACGCGACGCTTTGCTAAGATATTTGTTCACGGTTGTCGGACACATTTGTTTCAGTTCGTATGGAATTCGATTCGCTTCCGTTTCGTTTCCGCTTAGGATTTGAATTGTTTGCTTGATTTCGTTAAGTTTGTGCTTCGAGGTTGGGATTCGGAAATGGGTCCCAACAATCTGTAATGAAATTTGAAGTTGGTTCCCTTGAGATTCTTGTACTTTTCATTTTGGTGTAAACCTTCGTGTTGATGGAAAACAAGAAAAAAAAAAAGGATTCCCCTGTCTTAGGCCTTAAGTTGATTTGAATATCCTAGTAGGTTCACCATTAATAATAATTGAGTAGGAGACTATGGTAATGCAAGCTTGTATTCATTGAACAAATAGGTTAGGAAATCTGATAGCATGTAATGTGACTGTCATAAAACACCAGCCAAGGTAATCAGGGGAGCCAATGTCCAGTTCAGGGTAGTGTGGTTTTGCAGTCGGGGAGGCAGGCTGAACAGCATGGTAACGTGATCAATAGATGTGAGTCTAGCACTGGTGCTCCTGAGCTCAGTCAGCCGCCACTTTGGAGCAGGTCTCCTAATCTAGCTCCGAAAGGTATCGGGTTAAGCGGTGTAGGTTTTGTGGTTCTAGAGGCTCTGGGGGAGGCTAGCTGTTCTCCTCCTCCCCGAGTTCAGACTTCATTGGCCGTAGGAGAGGGCCTACTCAATGGTGACAGTGGCGCACGATTGGAGGGTGCAACTCAGCAAGTGGATGAGGACATAGCCGAACCTAGTCCTAGTGTTGGGAGTGAGGTTGGGATGGAGCTAGTGTCGAGGGAGCTCAGTCCACCTTCAGGTGAGATTGTTAAGAAAACTATTGCAAAGAAGAAAAAGCACAAAGGGGTGATGTTCCTGGAGTGCCTTTTTTAACATGATGTTTTTATTTTGAAATACGAGGGGGCTGAACGCCCCCCAAAAGAAGCTGATGGTTAAGCAGCTAGTTGCGAATACTCAACCTTTTTTGGTAGGACTTCTTGAAACAAAAATAAAAGCTACTTCGGATTAAAGGGATTTAGGTTTTTTGGGGCCTCATTGGAGCTACATCTCCAATCATGCTCATCACTATAATGGGAGGATTTTGTGTTAGTTTAATGAGCATAAAGTGACAGTGTGAGTACTTAAGATGGGCGATCAATTCATACATATGTAGTGTAAGATTTTCGGCAAGGGACTAGTTTTGGTTATGCCTTTAACTTTGCTTTTCAACGGTCTGCATTATGGAGTGAGCTACAGGAATTCCAGATTGGTTTACAGGAGCCGTGGCTGGTCGCAGGGGATTTCAACTGCTGCCACAATCTGACGGAGGTTGACGGTGGTGTGGCTTTTCACGGTGGAGCAGGTAGAGAGCTTCAGCACCTTTTTATGCAAGCTGATCTTGTTGATCTTAGAGGTAGTGGTAGGTGGTTCACTTGGGAGAATAAACAGAAAGGTAACTTGTACATTTGAAAAAAGTTGGATCAGGCTTTGGTCAATCAGCATTGGTTACGTACTTTTCCGAATGACTCGGCGGTGTTTGGTGAACCTGGGTTTTCGGATAATTCTCCTATTATTATTCAGCACTCTAGTGTTGGCCACAGGCCTGGGGCTCCTTTCAGATTCTTTAATGGCTTGCTTCGGGTGGAGGGTTTTATGGAAATGCTTGTACAGGTATGGCAGACTGAGGTTCAGGGGTACAAAGCATTCCAGTTGATGCAGAAGTTGAGATTGGCCAAACAGGCGATCAAGGAATTTAGTATTAGGCGTACTCGGGACATTCACGAGTTGGGTAATAGGTTGGCTGAAGTTCAAAAAAGTTGCTACCTTGAGCCCCAGAATGATCAACTTAGAGCTCTTGAGGTTGAGAGCTTATATAAATATCAGAAGGCACTAAAGCTGTCCGATTCTATTGCGCATCAAAAATCCCGACAAACATGGATTAAGGAGGGCGATTGCAATTCTAAATTTTTTCATGCTGCCATTTTGGGTCGTCGCAATACCAACACCATTACGGAGCTTATTGATGAAGCTAGTCATACGGTGAGAGGGTAGGAAGCAGTATTAGCTTAAGTTAGGGAGTTCTATGTTCAACTTATGGGCACCAGTGTTGCTTCAGGGAATAGATTTGGAGTTCGCGATGTGTTGAATTTTACATTCAGCCGGGAACACACGGATATGCTTATTGCCCCTTTCACTGCCCTACAAGTGAAGGAGGCTTTATTTCGGATGCATAGTTCCAAAGCACCTGGCCCAGACGGTTTTTCGGCTGGATTTTTTCAACAAACCTAGAATATCACGGGGCAATTGTTCACAGAAGTGGTTTTAGAATTTTTTTCTTCAGGGATGATGCTGAAAGAAGTTAATTCCACCTATATTTGACCCATCCCTAAGAAGGGGCGACCTGACCGAGTTACAGACTTCTGTTCGATCTCTTGTTTCAATACGGTTTACAAGGTGATTGCGTCTCTTTTGGCGGTGCGTTTGAAGGGTACTTTGTCTGAGATTGTCAGTTATGCTTAAGGAGCGTTTCTTCCTTCACGCAACATTGGGGATCATATTTTGTTGTTGCAGGAATTATTGGGGGATTATCATTCTAGAAAGAAGGTAGATAGTTGTGCTCTGAAGATAGATATGTTCAAGGCATATGACACGATTAGTTAGAGATATTTGACAAATTGTATGCTAGGGATTGGTCTCCCGCCTCTATTTTGCAGATGGGTAGAGTAGTGTATACACACTCCCTCTCTCAGTATCTTGATCAATGGTGTTCCGACGAAACCTTTCAGGATTCATAGAGGGATCTGACAAGGGGATCCTCTTTCCTCTTATCTATTCACTCTAGCTATGGAAGGTTTGTCTAGGCTATTGTGTAAATTGACTCAATGCAATAGGCTCTTCCAATATCATCGTCGATGTCGGGAGCTGCAGATATCTCATCTATTATATGCGGATGATGTGATTTTGCTTTGTAAGGTTGACCCCCAGGTGATTAGTAGGATGCTAAACTTGATGGAAACCTTTTCTCGGTAGTCGGGCATGAGAATGAATCTCCAGAAGAGTGGCATATATGTTTCTTCCGATGTAGTTAATCGGGAGCAACTCAGTAGAATGGAGGGGTTGCCTCTCCACACACATCCGTTCAGATATCTAGGAGTGCCGATTACATCGGGTAAACCAAGGTATTCGGATTTTCTTCTTTTGTTAGATAAATTGAGAAATCGCATTAACGCCTGGAAAAATCATCTTTCTTTTGTTGCGAGGGTTACCTTAGTTGTTGTAGTGTTGAACAGTATGCATATCCATTGGGCGGCCCATGTTATTATCCCGAAAAGAGTTATAAAAGATATGGAAAGAATTTTAAAAGCCTTCCTCTGGACGGGTAAGCATGGAAATTGCAAAGGGACTAAAATCAGATGGAGTGATATCGTGGTGCCTAAAAAGCAAAGGGGTTTGGGAATAATTTTTATCACTCAGATGCAGCAAGTGTTGATGATGAAGCATATTTGGCGACTTTTTGTGGATAGGGAAGCCATGTGGGTCAAATGGGTGTAGACTTATCGCCTCAGCGGACAAAGCTTTTGGCAAATTCCAACGAGGTTTGAATATTCTTGGATCTTTAAAAGTTTGTTGCAAATCCATGAGTTGATTTACCCTTACATCAATTGGCGTATTGGGCATGGTGAAGGGGTAAGCTTCTGGTATAATAATTGGCATGGTCTTAGCCTTCTTTGGCTGAGAACTGACTTGTCTGGATTTAGAAATCGGTTTCCCAATGAGGCATCAGTAGCTTGGGTGGTTCGGTGGAGGGCTCAAATGCCAAATTGTAGATTCGGCCATATCCTTGATCAATACATTGATGGTGTTATGATCGGGTCTGATCAGGATAAACAGTTGTGGTCTATTAACAATGGTGGGGTTTACACAACTAAATCAGCCCATGCTATCGACAGAGGGAGTCAGGAGGAGGTAAGTTGGAGTGATGTGGTTTGGCACCAGGTTGTTTGTCCTAGAGTAGCGTTTATAGTATAGTTGGTGATTAAAAACAGGCTGCGTACTGAAGATAGATGGTTTGGTAGGTTTGACCCTATTTGTGTGCTTTGTAATCAAGTTGATGAGTGTCGGGACCATTTGTTTTTTGAATGTGTGTATTCCAAAACGGTTTGGAGCCGCATTGTGCATCTGATTGGTCTTTTTCTGCCCTCTTATGAGTGGAGTGAGGTATTAGCTCTCATAACCAGGGAAATTCGATCTAGGCGGACAGAAGATCTCATAATCCGAACATCATTTCAGCTGGTGATATACCATTTATGGAGGGAGAGGAATCGTCAGATATATAAGCAGCAGGTGAGACAGAAATATGAATTAGAGGATTCCATTGTTAATGTGATTAGAGAGGTTCTTATTGCATCTGGAAAGCAAGAAGGCATGAGTTTGGATATGCGTCAGCGTTGGCATTTGTAGTTGTTGGGGTTGCTTTTGGGCTGTCCACTGGTAAGAGGTCATTCAGGAATGCCTCTTTTTTGTGAATGTATCTAGTTTCTTCTCCTTTTCATAGGACTGTACATTGTAGCTTTCTAACGTTTTGAGCTATATATTCTCTTTAAATTTCAAAAACAAAAAGCCTATCTTGAAAGAACAGCTTTTGATTGATCTGTTGATATCTATGACATAAGTATGTTATCCCTAGTGAATCTTTTATAGATGAAGGCACCTTGAGTAGGCCTAATTATCTCCTTCAAATGTTCCTTCATCCTATTTATTATCACCTTTGAAATAATTTTGTATATGACATTGTAACATGTAACAGGTCGATACTCATTAAATTACTTTGTAGTAGGAGTTTTGGAGATCAAGCAAATATAGGTTTTGTTTAGTTCAATTAATAGCCTATCACTTTAAAAAAAAATTCCTAAACTACTTTTGGTTATTTGGAATTAAAGTCATCTGGACCAGGGGATTTATCTGTGTTAAATGACAATAGACTGTTCCTTATTTCCTCACCTTTGACCTTGTTTAACAAGTCAAAATGCACATGTGCAGGTATTAATCCCTCAAGACTATTAGTTATCCCTTCAAAAATTCTAGTAGTAGAGATGGAAGTGCCCAAACGGTTCTTAAAGTGGGTGTAAGTCATGTCCTTCAATTCCTCTTAGGTTTGAGCAATGTTTCCACACCTGTATTGGAGACATATAATCTTATCTTCATCCTTCTGGACTGTATAGAATTGCAGTAGTATTTAGTGTTTCTATACCCTTCCTTTAATCACGGCATCCTAGACTTTTGCTTCAACTGGGAATCAATGTTTCTTAGTGACTCCATGTACTTTTGGATCATTCATGATTCTTGTTGTTTATGGTTTGGGTTCTGCAAGTCTCTCCTAACAATCAATAAGGGAATCTAAGGACTTACTTTTAACAAGATGCATTGGAACAATATGTCCCCTTTGTATTTTTATCAGCTGAACTTTAATTGCCTTTAAGCTTTGTGAGCATTTATATGTCTGTGATCTTGTCTGACCAGCTACAAGACCTCTCAAAATATCACCTTTGAACCCTGGATTACTGATGAGCGTATTGAACAACCTGAATGGGGGTTTCCTCTATTTGTGCAGTTTCTAACAAATATGTAGAAAAGTGAGCGATCAAAGATGACGGAGCTTCCAAAGTTTGTATAATTTTGTGGAAGTATGGATAGCCAAGGAGAATGTTATAGGACTTATGAGAGAGCCCACCCCAAAAGCTAGCTTGAAGGGTGGGAGAGCTCATAAGCCTATAAACTTCACATTAGCTCCTTTTATTATCGATGTGGGACATTTTTAACTATAACATTCGTCCCCCCATAAGGACCAATGGCCTCATTGGTCACTGCCATGTTGGTCACGGCCACGTTGGTCACGGCTGGCACTTCCAGGTCACCACTCCGTGGGCCACCACACTAAGGACCAATGGCTCTGATACCAATTGTTATAGGACTTATGAGAGAGCCCACCCCAAAAGCTAGCTTTTGGGGTTGGTTCTCTCATAAGTCCTATAACAATTGGTACCAGAGCCATTGGTCCCTAGAGTGGTGGCCCATGGAGTGGTGACTCACGGAGTGGTGGCCCACTCCGTGGTGGCCTGGGAGTGTCAGCTGTGACCAACGTGGCCGTGACCAACGTGACCGTGACCAACATGGCCGTGACCAATAAGGCCATTGGTCCTTATGGGGGGACGAATGTTATGGTTAAAAAATGTCCCACATCGGTAATAAAAGGAGTTAATGTGGAATTTATAGGCTTATGAGCTCTCCCACCCTTCAAGCTAGCTTTTGGGGTTGGTTCTCTCATAAGTCCTATAACAGAGAATTCACCAAGCTTCGATCATGTATCTTCTGCATGAACCAATATCTAGTTTGATTATTACACCATATGTAGATGTTGCCAATGTACATCAGATTAGTCAATCCGAGGTTCTTGGTTAGTGTCTGTAGTTCGTCACATTTTAATTTGGAACTTTTATTGTTCCCTACCACTTCTATAGGAGACAGCACAATTAAAGTCACCTACTAGAGTCCACGGGGAGGAAATATTTGCTCCTAGATTCCTCAAGTTACTCCATAATGTGTGCCTTTGGAATTCCCAATTGGAAGCATAAATGGTAGTGTTCTTTACACTATATTGATCAGAAGTTCTTATAAGCCCGCAATGAAGCAGTTGGTTAGTATAGAACCAAGGGTTTAAGAGAAGCAAATGACAGTTAAAAGTGAAAATAACACGACCATTAAAGTGGAAATCGTAGTTACTGAGTATAGTCCAATCTCTGTTGATAAAACAAAGGCATTTTTAGATGTGATCCTTCTTTATTTTGGTCTCCACAAGACCAACAAAATGGAATATTTTTTAGGGTATAAAATATCCTTAATTGGCAACTATTTATTATGGCTTCTAACATTCCAAACTAATATCCAATAGAGCGAGGTTTTACCTTGCTTTTTCTTAGATTTCCTACCAATTTTGGTTTTGCTTGGTCCTGGATCATCTGGGATAAAGGAGCCTTCATCTGTGCTTCTTTCCTCTGACGTCCCACACTTATATTGGCCAAACCTTGTTCTAATTGCCCTCAGGTCCATTTCCTCTATCCACATGGATTTCTTTTTCTCTTTTTTCTTCAACTCTGAATGGCTCAAGTTCGCAACCTCTTTTTATGGGGTATCAATTGTCTGTGAGATTAAATTATTCTCCTTCCTTGTAAGTTTCCACACATATGTAACTTTTATGAAATCTTAAACAAGGGCTCAAACATTATTATAGCCTCTAAAAGAACCTTGGATTTGTATCAATGCAAATGTGGACAAATCTAATCCTCCTAAACTTGGCAATGTTCTCATCCAAACTTACTAGTTGACTTGACTCTTTCTGCAGACCAATACTCCAAGAGAAATGTGTGAAAATTAGCCTAGATAAGGATGGTCTTTGACAACTTGTCAAGTCACACCAGTACATCACTTCTTGATGAAGATTGATTATCCTTGTACATGGTAGGGACCAGAATCAATTTTCTACACTTGTGCCTTTATGAACCTTTACGAAGATTTTGAAGATGATATAGTCATCTTCACTCAGCATTACACCTTCCCACCGTCTACATTTCTAGTTTTTGCTAGCCCATTTCTGGATAAGAGGAAAAGCCATTCTTTTTTCCCAGAAAGGGGAGAACATCTCTAACTGGTCTGGATCTAGTCCGGATTAACAAGAAATAAATTGAATTGCTGAATCTTACTCAGTCGCCAGAATCTTTAAGAAGATTGAAAGTCGTGGAACATAGGTTGACTTGAAAACTGAAAAAACATCGAGTTAATATTTACAATACATCCCGACAATAACTCCTAATCTCTAAACGATATCCCAACATTGTTAGCCGGTGAGAATCTGACAAACACAACAGTATATGTTTTCTCAAATACTAAGGTAAATATGACTAAAATTGTACAATTTCTAGATCCTATGGGACCATCCAAGGTACAAAATTATTTTAACAATTATGCTCACATCAACCTGCAGCAATCCAACTACATTAAGCTTAAGCAAGCCTACCAACTAAAACGACTAAAACTGTTCAAAAGTATACTTCGCCAATCCCTATTCCAAAATGAATGCCCACATCAGAATAATAGGAATACCTATGAACTGAAATGGCATATTTTGCCATATTAACCAATTACTGGGAACAGATGATTCTCACACCAGAACTGAAAGAAGACTATAGTAACATTTCAGCTATTTGAATGGCATTTAGAGCAGCTCCCTTCCGTATTTGATCACCGCATACAAAGATATCCAACCTGCTTGGAGTCACAAAATTAGTAGCAAGCTTTGGAATGGGTGAAAATATGAGAAGAATATACATACTATTTGAACAAAATATGGGCTTTACCCGTGATTCCTGTCTTGAGAAACATCTTGACGGATCCTCCCAACTGCAACATCATCTTTGTTTGACACCTCTAATGGGGTAGGGAAGTGATTGGATGCTCGATCATCAATAATCACAAGTCCAGGAGCATTCTTCAAAATTTCCCTTGCTGAGTCCTGGAAAACAAGGAATTAGTTAATGAAAGGAATGATCAATTAATTTTCAGGAAGACAGGCAATAGTCAAACATTCTTCTATAAAACGACAACTTGCTTGAGGAAAAAAAAAACTATTCCACAATTCCTTTTTCTTTGAAACATAACCATTCCACATTTCTGAGACTATATGCAAGGGAAAATAATAATTGACAAACATCACCATCGTCTATGACAAATATTCATCCGAAACACCAGAATTGTGTTAATTGACAAGTTGAAATCTTGAGAAGGAAAATGATTTTGTATATGTCCCCTCGATACACCGGTAAAATAAAAAGAGTAAATTATTGCAAGTATTGGCAAGTGCAGATTCACTTCTAATAACTCATCTCGTATCCTTTGACGTTATGTTAATCAGAATAATCAAATACGTACAAGTGGTCAAGTAAACCAAAAAGGTTGACCAACAAAACTACCATATCAAGAAAAATTGAATGGGACATTAGGACCATGCACCATACCACATTGAAGTTAGCAGTAACTGATGACAACTTACGAAGCAAACCATGTGAAACCCAATCAGGTTATAAAGTCTTTCCACAACTACATTCTATTTGACAATATTTTGCTGTTGTGAAGTGTTATCTATTTCACAGGCCAAACTCTCAATAACATGCTCAGCAATCTATACATGAAACATTTCATGTGATCATAATCCTATCGCATTGAATGTTTTGATGTTTCACAAGTCTAGGCTATGAAGACCATTTTTTACATGGGTGTAAGCTTTCTAACAATAGAGAGCAAAGGCCGGGTGGAAACTTGGAATTTTAATGAATTTAAATAATTAGAGGGACAACCATTGACAAATTTTTGCAATGGGCATTCTCCTTATCTTTCTCTATTTTCCTCTTGGAACTTACATTTATGCCCATTTATTATGACATAATGTGTAGCCGTATTGCAAATACTATGATCGAAGGCAGTTTAGCTTAAACAAATTAAATGGTATGCCAACAAGGAACTCATCCAAAAAAAAAAAAAGGAAAAATGACATATCAAGTCCAATTAATGGCAAAATGTGATAATTGAGATCCATAAGTGAAGATGGGACAAGTGCACAGTTGAGAAGCCTCCCCTTTTGGGAAGAATGAAACAAATCTTCAAGATATGGCATGAAAAAAAAATTGTAAATTCTAAAGTATACACAAAAGGTTAAAATTATGGCTTCAACATAATTACTGAATGAAACCTTATCTTACTTTCCAGGAAAACAATGAATAATAGAGATTATAGGATAATGAAATAATTGGCAGCAATTCAAGCGAAGAAGCTTCCTAAATGCTTCATTGGAATCTTCATCGAGCATTAGCATACTCGTAAGGAACCAGAATACAAGAAGGGAATTTACTTGGTACTTGTGGCATTATTTACCTCATCAAGTGGCTTCTCAAATTGAAGATTAATGCTTTCGGCATGAGCACGCATGACAGGAACTCTTATGCATGTTGCAGTCACTTTCACAGTATCATCATTCTGGGAAAAGAGCATATTTTATTAGATCATAGATCCATGATATGCACAAAGGATTGAGGAACAATGCTTAAATAAGCCTGCATGTTCAAAACTTACCCAGATTTTTCTGGTTTCTTTCACCATTTTCATTTCCTCTTCATTGTACCCGTTTGATAGAATGGGAGCATTGTGAGAAAATAAATTGAAAGCATACTGCAGTTAAAAGCTGATATTAATTAGAGAAAACTGACAAGCACAAATATTCAATGATGGTGAAGGAGATTCTGGGACACAGATAAACCTGTTGGTTAAAGATATTACAAGTGGGTGATTTGCCTTCCAAGACCTAATTAGTGGGTAAATACATAGCAAAAGTGTCAGCTTCTGTTCCCATAAGTACAAATACTTCACATTGTACTCTCAACATACAAAAAGATATACAGATAACTTAAAACCTCGCGAGTTTGTAACTCAAGTTCTTCCATTGCAGCAGCTCCGGCACCACTGGCAGCCTGATATGTACTAACGACCATGCGTTTTACCTGCAACATCAACAATTCTGGTTACAATAGCTTAAACCATCTTAAATAATACGGATTGGGTTATCAAGTAGCTTTCATTGTCTCGTAACTGATAATGTTTAATTAAAACAAAAAATTCCATAACTTGATCACCTCACCACAAGGCATCAACTATTTTCATATCATTGATGACTGAAGGTCTTTGCTTGTTAAAATGTTAAAATGGGTGATATGTCATTTGCCATAACAATAACTTGAAAACAAAAACCCTCAAGGATCCAGCTGAACATAAAAACCGACTAATCCATTCAAAACTACCTTAGCATGCCGATGCAATGGAGTGGCAGCCACCAAACAAATAATAGTAGAGCAATTTGGATTCGCGATCAAAGCACCCTTTCCTATTCCAACTTTAATCCCTTCCATAGCCTCTGGATTCACCTCCGGAATCACCAAAGGTACACCTTCAGACATTCTAAATGCAGAACTGTTATCCACCACGATGGCGCCCTTATCGACAGCCACTGGACCAAACTGCTTACTAATCGACCCACCGGCGCTAAACAGCGCGATATCGATACCTTCGAAGCTGTCCACCGTAAGTTCTTCAACTGTGTAGTCCCTGCCTTCGAAAGTCAATTTCTTGCCCGCAGAACGTTGGGAAGCGAGCATTTTAATGGAACGATATGGGAAGTCGCGATCGGAGAGGACAGAGAGAAACTCTTGGCCTACTGCGCCGGTGACGCCAACAACGGCAATTGAGGGGGCGGTTTTGTTAAATGACATGCGAATTCGGGAAGCGAAGGTGAATTTGGGTGTGGGTTTAAGGGAGGTTTTGATGGTCAAATAATGCGGTTGCTGGTGGGGGTGAGTAAGAGCTGCCATTTCCAAGGAGAGAATGAGACTAACAAGATTCGGAAGATAATGGGCTTTAGGGAGAGTGAGAAACAAAAGTCGGGAGGAGGATGGGGTGGCGGCCGAGAGAAACGGTGAAAGGGGTTTGCTGTTGCCAATGTTAAATTGGTTTTTTTGGTCTCACTGTAGCATGCAAATGCAAGGCTGCTGACATTATTTATCTCAAAACCAAAAACCTTTTATGATTTAAGGTCGAGAATCGCGAAAGTTTCTTGGAAATCCAAATAGTTAGATATATAATTAAGGGTTATGGTTGAATGGCAAGGACTCATCTATCCTTAATTAAAGGTCAGGTGTTCGATCCTTGATTTTGGGTATGGAGCAGCCTTAAATCCTTAAGCCAGCTGTCTCATCCTGTGAGGTGCCTACAAACCAGTGAGGGGATTAATCACTGGATCCGTCGGTGGATACTCTGGTCAAAAACCAAAAAAAATTAGTTAGACATATGTTAAAAATTTTATCAAAATAATTTTAAGTTTGAAGTACAGAAAAGTCTATATTTTTTGTTAAAATTTTAATTTCAAACTTTAAAAAATATCATTATTTTTAAAATTCTTCAAAAAATTAATTTTTTTAATTTTATAGAAGAACATATTTTCTTTGACTTTTATTAAATAATAATAATAAATCCCGCACAATATGAAAATCAAACGTAAACTAATTAAATATTATTTGTATGATAATTTAACTCAACTCTTAAATTTAATCAAACTAATTAAATTTGATTCGAATTTAAGAATTAGATTGAGTTATTATGTAAATAATATTTAATTCGTCATATCATATGTGCATATTACATATGATTTTATCGTCATTTTTAATTATAATATAAGATTTTTTGGAAATTAAAAATTAAAAAGAATTGTAATTAGATTTTTAAAAATTATCAAAATTTTTAAAATTTTCTTAAAACTACAAATAAAATTAAAGATAGTACCAACTCGCCCAACCTAACCGTCTACCCTATTTTATAAAAAAATTTAATAAAATAACGTCATTTTTTATATTCTTATTGACCCACAGGCTGAACTCAAGCCCGGCAAAGATTGTGATCCTTAAATAAAATATGTATCTTTTACGAACAATATACCACTTTTATATGACAAATAAATAAGTTTTTCTTATAAATCAATTTATATCTATTTTAATCAATTTATTAATTTTAATTAGTTAAAGATAGTGGTATGGAGAGCTAGCCTCAGAGCAATTAGTAAAATTATTTTTTTATGATAAGAAGGTCACGAATTTAAATCACAAAAATTGTTTCTTTATAAATTACAAAGAGAACGCTGCTTATAATTGATAACTTCCTCCTTATGCCAATGTTATGAATACCGTACCGGGCTCTGGAACGAAATTGTACCGATATCGGGTACCGTTTTGAGATATTTTTTAATTTTATAAAATAGTCCCTAAACTTTTAAAAAATTGCAAAATAGTCCATATTGATATATTATACAGCTGTACTGTATACTTTACTGGTTTACTGTTTACATCAACCATGCTTTCAAAAATCTTAATAATAAATAATAATGACAATTAATTTGAAATAACAATA
>JANZXV010000003.1:20870084-20890343 GCA_027576455.1 Erythroxylum roigii
TGAAATTAATATTTAATTTCAATTAAATTACTAAAACGTCCTAAGCTTATTATAAATAGGCTTAAGCTCTATGTAGCACTTCATGCTTAACCCTCTTTGTAAAAGTTACAGAGTTCTCTCAACTCATTCTGTGGATATCGTTAGAGGCCGGACACTTGTGCGACTACGGTGGTTGAAACGGATCAGTTTCAGAAACGGTTCGAGGGATGCATTAAGATAAAGATCAAGCTTCGGAATAAGGTACGAATTAAATTTTCGCTTGATTTTGATTCATGTTAATCATTTTTAGAATTAAATAGATCTTGATTTTTGGGAAATCAAAAATTACGAAAGAATTTCGTGATTATTCCGCTGCGTTCGAATCAGATCCGGTGCAGATTTCTCAACACAAAGTTCGAACTCAGAACAAAATTCCCTAATTTTACACATTTTTAGATAAGCTAGTAGAAATTAGCATGTTTATCCATATTTTAATATTTTATTTTAGGAGTGTCATGTTGACACGAATGATGGAAGTACTTGATTGAGTCAAAATATTAAGACGAAAAAGTAGGGCAAATCACATAAAATAACCCCTGTGATATACTTGATTATTTATCTTAGCCCCTGTGTTTTTAATTCGTTCACCTTAGCCCCTGTATTTTTTATTCTCATTCAAGATACTCCAATTTAGTATTTTCAGACAAATTTGCCCTTAGATTATTGAAATACATTTTTTTAATCTCTTGATTCCAATGGCAAATTTGTTCGAAAATACTCAATTGGGGTATCTTGAATGAGAATAAAAAACACAGGGGCTAAGGTGAACGAATTAAAAACACAAGGGCTAAGATGAATAATCAAGTATATCACAGGGGCTCTTTTATAGGATTTTCCGTGCTTTCTCTAACTCCCCAATGATAGATTCCAGATAAAAAGACTCTAAGGAATTACTTATTAGGAGGCAATCAAATCTTCTTGTATTGTTTTATTTCTTTTGTTGTTCTTTTGTGTAGGTTTCTATTTTAGAAGAATCTTGTAAACTAACTCTAATAAGCAACATTATGAGGCTTAAGATAAAATTTCAAATAAGCATCTCTTGCTCCACAAAAATTTCAAAACAAATTGTTTTAGTTTGTTTTTTAGATAGAGTGAATAAGTGCTTATGAGTTGAGGCTTTTTACTAAAGTGTGCTCGTTTATATCCAAATTGTTTGAATCGAGTTGATTTTTGAAGGATTGTTGAATTAGATTGACCTAAATACAAAGTTATGCAAGTATTTCGAGACTTAGGAAGTTGATGAATGATGTAGTTAGGCAAATAATGTGCACTTTAAATTACCATGATGAAATTGTTAAACTTTACTATAATTTAAACTTACTTAAGTTAAAAGTGATTAAGATTGATTTGCTTAAGGACAACCAATATTTTAAATATAGGGGAATTTGATGTGTATGAAATGTGCATTATTTTTCTTATTATGTTTTTTTATTTTCCATCTAATTTCACTTGATTTAATTGGTTTTTATATATTATTTTAAGTTCTTATGGAAAAGTTTCTTTAGCTATGTAGTCAAGAATTAGAGGAGATTGTAAGAAAAATACGAAAATTTTTTATTTTTTTGCTAAACACAACTTGACATATAGTTGTGTTCCAACCTATGTTCCTTTTAGGAACTCTAGATGAGGACACAAATTGATACATAGACTGAAGGGAGGCCAAATGACCTAGAGAAAAATTTAATGGGAGACATATAATCATATCTCAACCCACGTACCTCTTGAGAAAGATTTACAAAACAACTTCAATACTACTTCTTAAATTGGTTATAACTGCCTCATCCGATCTTTGATTGAGATAATTCAAAAGGCTATTGAAAGCATAGAAAGAGAATTATAACTTCTAATTTTTAGTTATGGTAGAAAAAGGAAAAAAAATTCATGGCTTGGAACATGGTTTCTCTTAGGACTACTATTTAAAGAAATGAAAAATTAGGATTTGGAAGAGTATTTTAAGTTTTTTGTCTATTCAATAATTCTTATCATGGTTAGTAACCATAGATCAGAGGAGAACCTTAGAACATATCGAAGAGCATTTTTAAGATAAATATATATCAAAATTCATTTTAAGAAAGCACATTACAATTAGAGATTGAGTTTATTAGTGAGAGATACCTTAGCATAAGTACTTCTTTCCTTTAAATTGTTATTCTTGTATTTCAAAGATGATTAAAGGCTAAAGCAATTTATATCTAAATTAGATGGAATTATAGCATTTTTTGTTGTCTTGATTTTAGTTTTCTAATAAAGGTTATATATTTGAGATTTGTATATGTTAATCTTAATGCTAATCATATATAAGTGAGAGCTTACATATGATTTAAATCTATATACAGATAAAGCAAAGAGAGCCTATATGTAGATTAACCTAATAACAGATCGAACAGATATTTAGAGATAGACCTATATAATCTTTCTATGATTAGGATAACCTTTTGAAAGGTTTCAAAGAAGTATTTTAAGAGTAGTTACTCAGTAGGTTTAAATAATTAAAATCCATATAATTGAAAAATATATATAAATAAATGAAGTTAAGGGAAACTTTAACTTGGATATTCATTCATACTAATTTTAATTTATTAGTAACAAGACAATAATAGGAAGATTGGATTTGGTACTTATATCCATTCCTTGTGGGATTATTGGTTTACTAGTATGGAACAACACGTCTACTTTCTTTAATCTTTACTATAATAGTATAATTATTAAAAAAAATCATCATCATCCTTCCCTAACCCAATTTTCATGCCCATGTTCTAGCTCATATTCATGGTGACTTACACCATTAAGAGTGTTTTAAAGAACGCAAAACCCTTGTTGGTTTAGACCTTATATCTTAGAGACTTGATTTTAGAAAGAGAAATAAAGCCTATGTAAGACTTGCAGTTGTTTTTGAAGAGGAAAGAGATTTAACATCATTCTAATGAAGAAAGAACATCAAAAGATTAAGAATCAATTTAGAAAACTTCTTATATGATTTACATTTTTTTTAGTTTATGCTTATTATTTAAAAGAAGATAGTTTATAATAAATTGAAATCTTAAGTACTTATTTAATATAATTTGTAGTTTAGCGTAAAATTGAATAAAGTTTTAAATTTAATAATAAAAACAATTTTCAATATACATTCGTAGTTGTTTATGTTTTATTAATATCATCTTTAAGAAAGAAAAAGAAAAAAATCGACCAAACAAAGCAAACACCAGCTGCTTGAGCATGGCTCTTTTGTCCGTTCACCGAAACCTCGCACTCTCCCTCTCTCCCTCTTTCCCTCTCTCTCCCAGTCCCACAATTTTTATATTCAGTTCAATTTCAAGTGAATCCCTCCAGAATTTCCCACAAAATATTTCAGTTTCCAAGCCAATTCCCCATTTCACAATTTCTCTTGCTTTAATCTTTCTAATTATTCTAGGTTTCCCTTACAGATCTAGTCCCATTTCAAAGTGTTGAAGTTTTGATGATTCGTTAAATTCTTCAACTCTCCGCAGTCGCCATGGTTGCTCTGCAGCGAGTGCCGTCGAGTGTTAGCATGACCGCTGGTAGCTACGGCTCGCTTAAAGATGGTGACTTTGTGACCTCTGATCAGTTCCCAGCTGGGTTGCGAGTTCTAGTTGTTGATGACGATGTTACTTGCTTGAGAATTCTTGAGAAAATGCTTCGCCGATTACACTATCAGGGTTAGTCTTGGCTTAATTGTTCTTGTTTCTTGGTTCTCAGCATTAAAATTTTCTTTTTGTTTATTTCTTTCTGTGTTTGCAGTTACCTCCTGTTCACAAGCCACAGTTGCTCTTAATCTTCTAAGGGAGAGAAAAGGGTGTTTTGATGTTGTATTAAGTGATGTTCACATGCCTGATATGGATGGTTTCAAGCTTCTAGAATGCGTTGGGTTGGAAATGGACCTTCCTGTCATTAGTGAGTTGTAGTAGTATTTTTATGTGTCCCTTGTTTGTTTTGGAAATTCATGCGTGCGTGCGGTACGTGTGTTTAACGTATTGATTGATTTGCATTTCAGTGATGTCTGCTGATGGAAGAACGAGTGCAGTGATGCGAGGCATAAGACACGGAGCCTGTGATTACCTAATTAAGCCCGTCCGGGACGAAGAGCTGAAGAATATTTGGCAGCATGTTATTAGGAAGAAGTGGACTGGGAATAAAGATCTTGAACATTCTGCTAGCTTGGAGGATAATCATCAACAGAGACAAAGAAATGATGATGCTGATTATTCTTGTTCTGTTTATGAAGGAGCGGATGAGGCTTTAAAAGGTCCAAAAAAGAGAACCAATACCAAAGAAGAAGATGACGGTGAGGTGGAAAATGATGATCCTACCACAACAAAGAAACCACGCGTTGTTTGGTCAGTGGAACTCCATCAGCAATTTGTCAGTGCTGTGAACCAACTTGGAATTGATAGTATGGTCTTTGTTGATGTCTTTTTTCGTTTTTGTCAATGAACTTAATTTTCAACACTATATCTCTGTATATTGTCATTTGTGTGATACCTCTATTTGGCTTGATACTGATTTTAAATTTATTAGTAATGTTTCAGAGGCTGTACCGAAGAGAATTCTTGAACTCATGAATGTACGTGGTTTGACTAGAGAAAATGTTGCAAGTCATTTGCAGGTTTGCCCCTTTGCATGTTTGTGTCTTTCATATCACCTCTTTCATGCTTCATGAATGCACTAAAGGTGATTTTACGTGTTGAAATGGTTAAGTCACATTAAATCTCTATAGTATCTATAAAAAGAACTAAACAAATAGTATAGTATGTAGGAATTAAGTAACCAAAATTGAAATAGAAATTGGTGTCAATTAGAAGGATTACTTCTTTTCCCTTTAAGTTTCTACTCAACTATGTTATGTAGGTAAACTTTAAAATTGTTGAAGGGTTATTTATGCCTGGCGATGGGTAAAGATGCCTGGAGAAGTGCTCTTTATGTGCTTGTATAAAAGAAGTTTGAGTGTTATTTACATTTAGACAGGAATGGAGTTGCACAGAGAAATTTTTTTCTTCTTATAGGGATTTGGCTATCCCATAAGCCTATAATTAACACATTCAAGATTGAAGGTAAATTGATCTTCCATGTAAAGACCTGCAAATTTTTATCTACAGTACCATCAATATGAGCAAGAGAAATGTGATAACAAGTGCAAAGCTACGAAGTTCTTTCTATCCATACCATTTAATTTGAGTAGGCATTTTTCTCTTTCATCTGTTAGCCGGCTCTACGGTGCTATCCTTAATGATCTTTAACTGTCCTTAAGACTACTATTCAAAATGGTACTTCAAAACGAGTTGAACAGGTTAGGATGTGAAATATGTAATCTTTTAAGAAAGCTCCCTTCATGGTGTCCATCATTAGACAATTGTTTCTTTATTCATTTCTTTCTTTTTCATAGAGGTAAGGGATTAAATGTTTTGTCCCTAGTGTTTATTCATTTCTTCCTTTTTCATGAAGATAAAAGGGGTTAAATGTTTTGTGACTGGTGGTTTTAACAATGAGTCATGAAATCAATGTTAATAGTGGACAGGTATATGGGCTTGTTTACCTTCAAAACTTTTTATCCTCGAAACTTTTAATACTAATCGTAAAAGCCTTTTTATGAAATCATGGGAAAAGGTTTTAATGGAATCTTTTCTAATAGTTGGGGATGAACATTATTTCCATAAACAAGGTCTGTTGTTGTCATTCACTCATTCTGTTGGCAGTATATATATATATAATCTATATATATATAAAAAATCTTTTGGCTATAATTTGCAGAAGTTTAGGCTATATCTGAAGAGATTAAGTGGGGTTGCTCAACCAGGTGGGATATCTAATCCCTTTTTTGGGCATGGAGACTTGAATGCTAAATTCAATTCACTTGGAAGGTTTGATATCCAAGATTTGGCTGCTTCAGATCAGATTCACCCTCAGACATTACTAGCATTGCACGCAGAGCTTTTAGGCTGCTCAACCAGTAGCTTAGTTACAGCTTCAGATCGATCGGCTCTTAGACAACCATCCATTCAGCTTAACAAGAGTGCATCTGTTGAACATGGTGTAATCAGCCAGCCATTGGTAAAATGTGAATCCAACAGCTCCAAACATTTCCAGCAAAATATGGCATCAGCTGGGGAAGTTGCATCACGGTTTGGAAGTTGGTCTGCTAATAACCCTGGGGCATTAGGACTCAGCAGCAATGTTGGAATTATTAGCAATCGAAACTGTGATACCATAATGGATATAATGCAGCAACAACTGCAGGATCAGATACAACAACAACCACAACAGTCACTGCTGCCTGAGCCTAGTTGCCCCATTAATGTAGAGCCATCTTACCTTGTGATCCCTTCTCAGTCATTAGCCAGTTCTAGGTCAGGAAATAGTCCTTCCTTAAATCAGAATTGCAGTAACAAGGGTGTTCCTGTCAATTGCAGTCTTTTGTCTCATCAATCAAATCATTCCTTATTGGATATGGAACACATCTTAGATGGGGATGTCAAAACCACTGGACTTGTGACTGGATTTTCAGCTCCATGTTCTGTATCTTCTTCGGTCTTGTCTTGCTTTATAAATTACGACAATAGCCCCATTCAGCATGGTCAAAACTCATCAACCAGATCTGCAGCTGGAAGGCAGTTACTGGAAGTTGCTCCTAATATGTGTGACATCCAAAGTTTGTATCGATCCAAGTACAATGAAGTGCTTGACCAAGGAATGTTGAGGAATCTGGAATTTGATGGGAATACTGCTTCCGTACCTAGCCGATTTGCAGTTGATGGATTTGGATCACCAATTAGTAACTCAAGCCAGGAAAAACTCAGTATGGAAAATAATGTTAATAAAGTGAAAGAGGAGCCAGGCTTAGAAATTTTAGACACTACAAGAAGAGTAGGTATTCCAGCATTGCCTCAATTTCCTCCAAATGAGCTAATGGGCATTTTCACAGAATAGGTAAATCACTGTTGATTCCTTCTATTTTCTTGCCTCCAATTTAAATCTCTAGAAGTCGCTTTTATGTAATCCTGTTTGCTAATGAGAAAACAATACAGTGTCATTTTATAATTTAGGAAAAAAATTTTAACAATTTGAAGTAAAGGTTAACACAGGTTATCCAATTTTAATTAATATGAGATAATTATGCATTATTGATCATCTGACCAACTAGCATTGGTTCACCTGGAAGCTATTCACATCATCTTGTTTGGATGATATTAAATCAAGTGCTAAAATTTTCAGTGCTTATTACCTTGAATTTCTTGGTCAAAGCCTAAACTTTATTCTGTCACTGACGCGTGTTCTTTTTGTGCTATCAGTATTGGTTAATGAATAACCATGTTTACCTTTATAGCGTGTTCATGCCTCAGTGATTCACAAAAATCTGAATACCAGTCATTTCATGTTCATAGCTGCATTTCTAGGCAATTTAAATGTTAACAAGAAAGAATGTTCTTGTTGTGTAGTTTTTTGTTTGGGAATTGTGAATCCTTTTCCTTCAGTGATGTTTTTGCTATAGTTGGTGGTAATAGTGATGTTATTGTTGCGGGAAAGGTATTTACAAGAGATTACTTGGGTACTTTATAGTGCACTTGTGTGTTTTTATATTATTTTCCTTTTGCGTTGCGTTTAGTTTTGTGCGGTAACAATTGATGGTTCATGCATAGTCCATATAAATGTGAGTTATGTTTTATATTTTTGTGGGAGAAGCATTTGATTTGGATGAGCATTGTATGTGACGGAGTTCATGACAGCTTTCAGATTGAGGGCGAGACATCCCTATATATTTGTCTAATTAGCTCGTCAAAATAGACTTACTAAAAAGATCGGAAAGTTGTACTTTACAAAATGGTACTTTTCTTTGACTTCTTGACCAAGACTGCATACTATTTTTTGCCCTCGCTTACCAAGACTCATAGTACTCTAGTTATGGTACTAAACCTTTGAGTACTTTTTAAGTAATGGTCTAACTAAGCTCGTTTAAGTTGCAAAGTCTTGCTGCGTGTGGTTGGTAAATGGAATCACTTTCTAAAATATTCCTTTTGTCTTGAGAAAATATCACAGTTTTGTTTATTTGGATTTATTGATGAGGACCTGTGCCTGTTTAGATTTGATTACCTTTGGAGTTCGATCTGTGATATTTTGATTCGACTGTAACTTGATGTGAAACATGCATTTCTTTTATTGGAGAGTTTGTTATGTAAGTGCGACTGATCCACTACAGGTATCTTTATCTCGGGTGCAGATTTGCTTCTACTTGTTCAATGGCATGGTATTCGTTGGTGATTTAAGTTCAAGTCTGTATTTTTTGTACTTGTTTGCTCTACTCCTAGATGATCATGTACGTTTCTTAGTCTGTTGCTGATCATGGTGTCCAGAAGTAAATATTGTGCTTTTCTGTGGATTGCTGGCGGAAAAAGTCTGCATACGTTTTCCACTACCACGCGATGTCCTTTTGTGCAAGACCAAACATAATTGAAATCATGTACTAGATGATGATTTCATGCCATCGAAATTGTGTGGTTGTGTATTTATGTAGTGCTCATTTGTTTAGGTTGTACTATATCAGAACAATGTGTATCATTTTATGGTTATTGTCCTGAAATTCTAGTATCATATTTGGGTTGCAATTTCTTGGTCGATTATCTTGTCAACAAATCCTGCTGAAATGGAGGTCCAAAACGACAGGCGCGAATTGATAATAATCAGCGGTAGTGATGAGGATTATATAGTACACTGCGGCGTTGAGTGAAATTGATTCAAGGTTTACAAAGGTAATAGAAAAGGAAAACTTAACCTCCAAATTTGGTGGATGAAGATGTACTATACAAGTACTTGTAATGTGCATTATTTAAGTGAGTTAATTAGTCTATATATACTTTTGATTGCTAATTTTCTTAATTGTTAAAAAAAAGTCAACGAACCCGATGCATAAGGCTGTAATCTTCTCAATATTTTTACAAAGAGGTTGTTTCTGATATTTGAACATGTGATTTTATAGTCATAAAAGGGCAACTTTAAAAATGGCTCTAAAGCTTACTTTCTAATTTCCTTATTTTTATTATTTATTAAAAATAATTTAATGTTTATTAAAACATATTTAAAGCAGAATCGTAGTCAATAAGGGTTAATTTGGTTTATATAATTATGTTACATGTACACTTTATTTTTAAAATGTAAATGTTAGTTATATACGTACAAATTTCGTGATGAAATATACTATTTTATTTAAAATGTTAGAAGCAATTATTTATCTCTCTTCAAGTTTGGTTTCTAATTTTACTCTTTTGATTTAACTTCATATTATCAAATCTCAACATATTAAAGTATGTTGATTAAATTCAAAGATCAAATTCTCTAATTTTAGATTTAATCTTTTATTAAATAAAATTGGCTTGTCAAATTTCTTATTTTATAATTAGTCACCAATGGAGTGATTTTAGGTTTTCTATTCTTTTAAATTTTGTACTATAAATCAATTTAGATCAACTTGAGTTTTCAATTTTTCACAAGTTTGCAATTAAATACAAAGTGGCTCAAATTAAAATTTTTATTTTCTTAAACATTTTCAGTTAAATTGAAAATTTTGAGTCAAAGTAATCAAATTGAAATTGAATTGAGCTTTATCAAGTCTAAATGATTTCTAAGACAACTCAAATTATTTTTAAAAAGAAGTCAAAGAAAATTCAATGAAAGGAGATTTAACTGGATTAGAGACTAAGCCAATTAATGGCTAATTAATAACTATTGATGATAAACTAACTGTAAATAAAGTTAACAAATCGTGGTTAGAAGTTGAGTTACTAAAATGAAGACTTAATTGGTCAACAAGTGACTTCAATTGAGAAAAAATAAAAAAGTATTTTTTTTAATCGTGAAGTGACAAATTGTGACTAAAAAGTTAAATCAAGCAGCAAGACCAATGTTATGAAATTATTGTTATTTTATATTAATTGTCATTATTATTTAAGGACTATTTCATAATTTTAAAAAATTCCCCGTTTTCAAACTAGTTTATTGTTTACATCAACCATGTTTTTAAAAATCTTAATAATAAATAACAATGACAATTAATATGAAATAAAAATAATTTTTAAATATTTTACATATAAATAATAACCACAATTAATATAAACAAAGACAATCATCATCATGACATTATAAAATTAATAATAATACAAAGTATTTAAAATATTACAATAATACAATTTCATTTCCATTTACAATAATTTCCAATTCCAAGTTTCTAACAATCACAAAACTTTCATAATTTTATTTTCATTTCATTCCATTTACAACAATTTTCAATTCCAACAATCACAAAACATTCATAATTCTATTTTTATTCTAGCAATAACCAACAATTTCCAATCCCATCAATTACAAAACAATCATAATTCTATTTTCATTTACAACAATTTCCAATTCTAAGTTTTAAACAATCACAAAATTTTCATAATTTTATTTTCATTTCCTTCCATTTACAACAATTCTCAATTCTAACAATTACAAAACAATCATAATTTTATTTACATTTCCTTCCATTTTTAACAATTTCTAAGTCCAACAATCACAAAACATACTTACATACATCAACAATTTCCATTTACAACAAATTCCAATTACAACAATCTCAAAATATACATCTACAATTTCTATTTCCAAATTCCAACAAATTCCAATTACAAAAAATATTTTACTTTAATATGTTCATATTTCAATGATTTAATTTATGAATTTGTAATGTACACTCTAATTATTATACAAAATTGTAATTCACAACCTAAATAATTTTGGGATTAGGAAATAATCAAACAACACATCTTAAAGATAAGGTAAATAACAAATTTAGCTCAATGTTTATAATTTAAAAAGCAATTGTAAAAGCATCAAAATTTAAAATGAATGAATTTGGTTGGTTCATCATTCATGATTGTCTTATTTTAATTTTAATTCAAACTTAAAAATTTTACATATCTAAAAATAATAATTAGAAAATTGATTAGTTGTCTTTTTTATAATCATATGCTTTCATTTACTAGCTTAGAAAATTGATTAGTTGTCATTTCTTACACCTTAGCTTATATTAGATGTCCTTAATTATGATGAGTCATGACTCATTCTCAACCAAATATCATATCCTTAACTAACACAATTGGCATTTATTTCAAAGTTTAGATACACAAATACAACCAATTGGTCCAATTCAATTCAATTCAATATTTAGAATTTCATTTCATAAACAAACACAACTCAATTTATTTCATACACAACAATAACCAACAACATCGGATCATTGGGGCACTCCAATTCGTTTCATACACAACTCACAATCCAATTCATTTCATCCACAAGGACCAAAACCCAATTCATTTCATTTCATGTTCCCCTCCATCATCGGGTCATCCAACAACACAAAAATCCATCAACATTCCAAGTTTTCAACAGTGCAACCAACTCCAACACCAAATAACAAATTCATCGTCGGATCATCAACCAAAACCATAACCAAAGAAATTTTCGAAATAAAAAACTCAAAAACCAACTCGGGTCTGTTGGGTCGTCGGGTTTTATCACGGGTCAGTGTGTGGACCCGTCTTCGGTGGCTTTAGACGCGTCTCCAGTGGTGCGGTGCGGTACGGTGGCTTCGCATGGAGGAGGTGGTGGCCGGTGGAGGAGGAAGCGTCGTCGAGTTTGATGTCTTCGATGGAGGATGAGACGATATTGCGACTCGCGATGACCGAAGGAGAAGAGGAGAAGACGCGACGGCGAGAAGAGAACAGAGGCGACGAGCAGGCGAGGCGACGGTGAGAAGAGGAGAGAGGTGACGACGGTGAGCTGAGACGATGAGAGGAGAAAAAGTTTAAGAGAGAAGCAAGAATCGCGAAGAAGTCGGGAGAAAAATTAGGGATTTGAGGTTAGTTTTTTCAAAATTGCAAACAAGTCCTTAAGGTTTTACATTTTTTACGGTATTGTCCGGTACCTTTCGATATTGGCGGTACCGGACGGTACCGGCCAGAAACTACCGGTACCGGCCGATATTTCCAGCCGGTACCATGGTGGCCGATTCCGTTCTGGATCCCGGTTGGTACGGTACGTTTCGGCCGAAACCACCCGGAACGGAACGAAATTCTAATCATTGACTAAAATATATATAAGCTGTTTGAGAAAATGATATTATATGTAATTTTTAAGTTGACTCCCTAAATTTTTTTATTATTAGGGAAAAGAAGAACAGAAACGCAACGAGCTATAGTGAGGATCATGTAAATAGACAATAATCAATTTGAATGTCAGGAATACAAGGCAGAGAGCCATTGGTGAGCTGATGGATGCCGATTAGAAGTTATGTGTGGCAAATTCCCTACCATGTAACTATCCTGTCTTGAACCTTCTGTACAACCTCATTTAGGCAATAAACTATAGGATGATAAGATGCAGAAAACACCAAGACAACAAATTCAACCAAAACACCATATATTTTATAATTTTTAAAACTCAGATAGATCTGTACTCTCTGTGTCTCTCTATATAATATACAGGGAGATGGATCAAGACGTTACAGAGTAATATTCCAAATGTCACCTAATCCGTGGTAAGATCTCCAATAATTGCCGTGAATATGTAATTAGTGGCACCATCCAAAAGCAGGACCTTGCAGAAAAATATAAAATTTGGTTCCCATACGGCAACTTAAATTAATAACGACCAAAGGTTCATATGTCATAATAATTGGTGTTGTGTGCACATAACTGGAGCAATTAAGTGCGTGCATTATCACTGAACCCCACATGAAAGGGAGAGGAAAAAGAAGTTGCTTAATTGAAATGAGTACTGAGTTAGACAGACCCGTTTTATCAATATATTAACTTAATGATAAGGACTTGATCAAATACAAATTTGATATTTAATATCAATGTTTTAAATTACAAATTACAAATTACACTGTGATTGTAATAATTACAGATAAACAAGTGCAATCACAAGAACTCAATTGTAATGGCAATATTGTTGTTCCAATTTTTAATTTAAAATATTGCATAATACATAAAATCAAAGAAATACGTGGATAAGATAAGAGCATAGATAAAAGTTTAAAAGCGCCAATCTTCAATTAGTTGTTTCATTTTTTTATTATTTTTTGTTTCCAAATAAGGGGATGATTGGTGTGCCTTAGATGTTCTTCCTTCTTTGCCTTCTTTTGCTTTTTGTGTGAACCTTGGGCAACATCTATGAAGCCATGCAAACTGGTCCCCCATCATGTCCTACTTGCGTTTCATACTCTTTTTGGTTGATGGTTGATGTTTACCTTACAACTCAACCACGATGCCCACAGAGATAGAGATGGAGAGAGAGAGAGAGACATGAAAGGCTAATCCAACTAAAGCTATAAAAGCGCTCCTCAGAAAATTTAGAAACTCTCACTAACCTGTCTGCATGTGGTGGCGTGGGCGTGACATTATTCAATTTCCTTCTTTTGGGACCACAAACTCTATTTTATATTTTTGTTTGCTCTACTTTTCAAGATCCATGCTTCTCTGGTTCCGCAGACCGTTTTACGCCCTAACAACGTCATAAATTACCAAACCTCACATGACCTAAACCCAAGAATACCTTATTCTAAGTTTCATATAATTTGTAATTTCTTATCAAACTTTGTAAAACCTCTATTTCCAGATTCATTAAACAGGATACTTATAGTTGTCCTTTGTCTTACACGAAAGCTCGTGACAACCTAGTCCATATGAGACAAAGCTTTGTGAGACTGTTGCCAGCAAAAGTTTGCCTGGAGAAAGTAGGAAACAAGAAGCGCTTTGTGGTTCCTCTCTCCATTTATATCCTCTCGTTCTTTCTTATCTATCAAGCCTTCACTCTGAAGTCATGGAAGAAGAGCAAAGGAGACTTCAAGGCCTAACCAAATGGGTCATCACTTCTCTAATTCACTATACACAGATGCTTTGTAACTGTGTCATGCACCGCTGAAAGTTGAAGCTGCCAGCATGATCTGGGCTTTCCTCAAATTTTTCTCTACAGGAGGGACTAGATCATGTGGCAGTTTCACCTGTCGACGGTAGCATGGAAAAACCCTAATCATCATAAACCCTAATTTCCTGAACGATCGATTTTCACCGACGCCATTCAGGTATTTCATCGAGATATCCTAAATAAGGTATTTATTCTTCTTCTGATTGGTTTTCACAGACTCTCCAGCTTTATTTTTGGCCTGCTAGTGTATTAATTAACTTTCAGATCGTCTTGTTCTACTTTTCTATGTCAAGATTGTTGGAGAATCTTTTTAACAGGTACAGATTCCCGTTAGGGTTTAAGCGACAGAAATTCTGTCTTAACACTTCATTGCTGCTTTTGAGATCCATATCTTCTTGCCTTGAAGAGAGTGCTCTATGTTCATCATGTATTGTTCTTGTCAATCTGTGGTGTGTACGCTTTTAGTCCTTGTGTTAACTATATATGCTCATAAATTGAGAGTGGGAATCCCAAGTAACATATATAAGACATCTCCAATGACAAAATCATTAATTAATCTCAAGAGTCAAGAAGACTGTGTTGATGGCTTATCGGCGCTATTCCTCTGATCACTATGACTTCCCACCACCAAAATCACCGACAGTTTTGCACAAGGAGCTGATGTTGTTTAAGAATCAACAATTTTATTTGTGAAACTCAGATTGATTCTTGGAAGATTGTTCCACTTGTATGCTGTGTGTCTTGTTCTTTTTGTTTCCACGGAATAATGAAAATAGGATGCGACTGTCAAAGCCAATCGTGAAATGTATCAGTACCCAAGAAATTGATCCGCCATGACGATACAACCTTTAGCAGCTGATTCAAGTAATGAAATATAGGTGGGCAGATATGGCAAAGAATCAGACACAGTTTTCTCTCTAGCATATTCGTCAAAATTTGGGAAACATAAAGGACCATGAAAAGAACCATTTATGGTCGTCAATTTTTCATGTGCAAAGAATAGTTCATAGAACCTGACTATAGTCTCAAGCCTCAACCTATGAGGATTCAAAGATTAGAATTAAGTAGTGTAGAAATCCCCACTACAAAGCAAAGTACAGTAACAGACGAGAGGCTTAATTTCTGTCACCAGAAACTAGCTAGCTTGTATGGTCTGCTAGTCAATATTCCTGACTATTGTTGAAAGCTAAAACAACCTTTCAGTGAAAGTCTTTGCCTCATCAAATTTTGAGGCCAGCACCATCTGTCTTCTGATAGCTACCTTTCTGGTCCTCTCAAGCAATAGTTTGCTAAAGAAAACCAATCTTAAGTCACAAAATATGCAAAACACATTCTGTAGGTTCGCAAATATTAGCATTATGTTGACCAAATTGATTAACTTTCAGCTTTACCAGGCCAGTGTATTCTCTCTATTTGGTCTGAATTTTAATTTTTTGGATCTAGTATATCTTATTATGTTCTTTGTACTCATATTACTTTCCAATCATCTCCAAATACAATTTTTAGGTGTTGAACTTGTCAATTTTTTTTAGTTTTACTTGGATTCAAAACTAGGTTTCTTGAACCTAACAGGAGAGAGATTTACGTTACCTCAGTGTCGTTATAGCATTCCTTATTTACCAGAGTAACAAAAAATATATATATAGAGAGAGAGAGAGAGAGAGTGGGGGAGAAGAGAATTGCATATATTTATGCTTTTCGATTTGCTAAAAAGAGTTGATAGTTCTTATTAATTTAGAAACATATACTTAATTTACTTCAGTTTCATATCAGCAATCTACACTAAATGCCTTGGCATGCCTAATAAGCAGTACTTCAAATTTGCATCATCAAGAAATTTAAGTCTCTTTCTCCTGTATTCTTTTAAATATACCTGGTACGAGATAATGCTTGCGAACTACATTAATGAACAAATTTGTCTCTTGTTTATCAGCCACATCTCATTTCTTCTTTGATAATTGGGGTTTGTTATTGGTATATGTCATGTTTCACTTTGTCTGGAAGCTGCACTTGGCTAGAATCCACAAAACCTTTTATCAGATTCTTGAAGCAAAGATCAAGCAGGAACGTCACTCATTTGGTGTCTCAAAAACTAATGGACCTTCCTTTTGTCTTGATGATTGACATGGAATACATTCTTGGCTACTTGGTTGCTTGTGAGAGTTTGTTACATGCATGCCATTAATGGGTCATTTCACAACAATTGAAAGAGACCATAGTGGAGTAATTTGTTTGTTATGATTGGTCGGAAGTACCATTTTGAAGATATTGCTGATCTTTTATCTATCAATCTACGTAACTGAGTGCCTTGTCACCAGGACTACACATTATATGTTACCGAGTTTTCTCGAATTTAGTTTTAATCCTACAAATAGAAAGCCTTGAATCTTTTAATTAACGAGAAAGTGGTCTAGGAGTAGGTAATAGACGATTAGAGAAATTAATCCTGATATTTACTTATTATAAAATATTTTTAAAAAGTTTTAATAAAAATAAAATCAAATAAAAACGATAGGTCATTAGTCATATTAAAAAAAATACTTCAAATTAGATAGAACCATTAACATTAATCTTTTATTTTTCTCTATGCCAAAGTATAGATAACATGGAGTGGAAGAGTCGTGTACGCCGAACCAAAAAGAGGTATAAACAGTATAAGACATGAAATTAGAATTATGAGAAAATTTCTTTTTAAACTATAAAATTTAGATCAAAATTTAAGTCCGAACCTAATGTTTTAGAATGTACAAAAATGATTTCAACAGCTTCAAAATCAATCAAATCAAACCTCTCTAATTGTAATACACGCAATTTTCATGTGCCTTGTCTTTGGGGTTAGTTATTGATATATGTATTGTTGTAACGGTTTAGGTGTGTGGAACTATAAGACATATATGTATAGAGGAGAGTATTTCCTCGATTCATTAGAGTAGAAGAGAAGCTTTCATATATATCTTTTAAGGAGTCGAGATTAAGAGGAAAAGATAGAAAAAGTGATCAATGCGAGAGAAGAAGATGGATATAAAGATGAATTCTTGACCGTTGGAGGAAATGACAGCCAACGTGTTGCATTGTTGGAGTCAATGTTCGCTAGTGTCACTGCTCTGAATAGCTCTGCCTGTTATGATTCTCCTCCGTTGTTCACTCCTCTCCAGTACAAAATTTTATACTTCTAATTAACTGCTTATTTGAAAAAAATTAAGCCAATATTAATTCACTGTGCTTGAGATACAATTTAGTGAAGTTATTAATTTTTTGTGATTATTGTCTTAGATTGGGTACCTTGCTACTTCCTTTGAAAATTGATAATTGTTACTATAGTTTTATTTTTCTCATTAATCTTAAAAAATTTACTTAGGTTTTTCGTTTCTCCTATTATGACTTATCTTACCGTTGTTGCAAAATGGATTTGATGCTTGCTTATATCTCTTAATGTCGGTAAATTCAAAAGATTGTTGTTAAAATGGTATGACAATCCAATAAGCAACAAGTTTCTATTTGAGAAGCAAGAGAAAAGGGAGCAAGAGGAATGTAAATCAAATAGAAGAAGAAGAAGAAAAAGTAGAGTAAAAGAAAAACAAAAGGAAGATAAAAGGGGGTTATGCTTTGATAATAGGTTCCACCATTATTATCTAGGGTTTAAGCTAACACTATGGCAAAAAGTGCTATAGGTAATAGATAAAAGCGTAGCTATAAGTACAATTATCATTAACTTTTCATTAAGGCAAC
Organism: Erythroxylum roigii; assembly: GCA_027576455.1. Lineage (NCBI taxonomy): Eukaryota > Viridiplantae > Streptophyta > Magnoliopsida > Malpighiales > Erythroxylaceae > Erythroxylum > Erythroxylum roigii. The sequence goes on from JANZXV010000003.1 coordinate 20,887,824, forward strand.
AAAATTTATATCGTTACAAGAAGTAACGTTGTAATAAATATAAGGCAACATAATTTTTAGAATAGGCAACAACATAAAAAATGTTGCTTTAAGTTTTAACTAAAGCAACACATTAGTTTCAAACTATAGCAACAATGTTAAGTAGATATTGCAATATTGCAACATTTTAAATTTTTTTAAGCAACAATGTTAAATAAATAAGGCAACAAAATGAATTTTTTGGGCAACAATTTGTAAAAATAAAAACAATAATTTATTCTTTCATTACCAATTATATTTAACGTAAAAGTAAACTCTTGTCATTACGTAGACAACTTCCACATATACATTATAAGCAATATATAGATATTAATGTACGTCTTAATTGTGTACATACTATCAAATATAAACGAACAAAAAACTGCATTTATATATAATATATAGTCCATAAGGACTTGAAAAATTCAACATTTAACATATTCAAAATACAAAAGAAAATTACAAGTGCTTTTATTGTAAGAAATACAAAAGCTAATTCTACAATCCTCAATAATTGTATGGAAAATTACATGTGCTTCAATTACTCCTCATCATTTGTAGAATTCGAAGTCGGTGTTAGGCTTCTTCACATTGACTTTGTAATCTTTCTCAAAGTCCTTTGGAAGTATAACGTACCTTTTTTTTCGTACTGCCAAATACAAGTAGTTCAAGACCAAGATTTTACTCCTTTTGAATACTAAATCTCATTCAAGACAAAGAAGTAATCAAAAGTGACCTTTTTGAAATCCAAAGCATATCCTAGTTTCAATTATAAGTATCGTATGAACCAACTGATTTTCACAAAATATATTTCAAAAGTATAGCCAAACATGCTATGAACAACTGATAACATACAGCTTCAAATAGCAATGATCATTTAAAGCTAGTAAATATAGTGAATAAGTGCTATATCATAATTAGAAAACGCATAACTTTGAAACTCAGGAAATATGCTACAAAAGTAACTAAAAATGGCATTAGTCACTAGTGAAAAAGCTAGTAAAATAAAGTAAAAGTGATTCATAATTACCTCTTTGTTAATAATCAGGTAACCTTATCCATCAACCATGTATAAGATCATCATAAACAAATCATAGCTAGAATCTGGAAATTTCAAAAGAGAACCATCATTACTAAATAGGTAAGTAAAAGAAAGAAATCACCTTTAGGAAACAATCTCCACTCCCTGTTGGGCATATCAAGGGCAAGTATTTCCTAGCTATATTTCTATTTTTTGTTTGAAAAATTATTTGCTTCTTCTTCTAATAACTTGTAATCCAAGTGGATATGGAAGGACTACAAATAGAGCACTACAGTAAAATTTGTGAACTTATGAAAGACAAGAACATAAGTTACCAAAGATGAGTTTCAATCAGATATTAAAAATACATCACATGTAATATAACAAGAATAAATTCAATGCCATGCAGGTAATTTCAACATTAGACAATCAGTGCCATTGAGTAAGTAGAAAGGAATGTGTTACAAGATTTCATGTTTTAGTGTGAGCAGCATATTCCAATCTAAATTGACAACTAGGGATCCTAACAATGTTTACTTTTGTATCTTTTGTTACAGAAAGGAACATGATGCAAGATTTTGTGTATTAGTGAGAGCAGCATATTCCAACTAAAATTGAAAACTAGGGATCGTAGCAATGTTTACTTTTGTATCCTTTGTTGCATAATTAATTTGCAGTTAAATAATGTGAATATATAAACATGCAACCCCCTTTTCCAATTCTAAAATTTCCAAAAGATACAGTATCAAAACTCTTCTGCGTATCTATTTTGGAGTGTTAATTGTATTCAGGGAAAGATCATTAAAGATCAAACTTTTTAGACTGACAGCAAAAAAATTAGGGAAGAATGGAAGTTAAATGATTGTTTTCAACTAAGGGAATGTCTTATAGAGTGAAAAGTAACATGTACTATATCACACCATAATAAGCTTTTTTGCAGAAGTTTAGAGCATTAAATGATTCTTGAACAAAATTGAGAGCATTGACAATTCGTCCTCTCATATGAGGATGGAAAAACAAAAAATAGACGTATACTAAACATTACGATAGTTATATTAAAAAATGACCACAATAGTAGCATTGTTAAAATTGTCAAAAAAAAAAAAAAGTAGTGTTAAAAGAAGATAAAGATAACACATCAAAGTTGAAAATAGAAACCGAAACTTATAGGTTTTCACCAATAAATTGTATTTTATACAAGAAAATATTTTTACCTTCTTCTGTATCTTCATTTCCTAAAGTACTAAGAGATTCTAAATCATGTTCATCATCTTCTGAGCTGCTTTTTCCTCCTTCCTCTCTTTGTCTATATTAGAATATATATATATATACACACACACATCTAGTGATTCAAATTCAAAAAAATATCAAATATGTAGTAAAGCTCAATTTAATCAAGCATTCTTGTGATATAATTTCAAATTTATTTCAAATTTTGCACATCATTGAAGACAAATTATGAGGTCAACTCAGCCCTCTCT
>JANZXV010000003.1:20912553-20925721 GCA_027576455.1 Erythroxylum roigii
CCCACCTGTGGGGTGGTGCGCCAGTTGAACCCTTAGAGAGGTGTGCCCGCTTGGCCCGCTTACGGGGTTTCCTCGAATCCAAAAAAAAAACTCGTAAATAATAATCATATATACCTTCAAAAGTAGACATAAAATAGAATTTTATTAGAAAAAACTTAGATTAAACTCACCTATAAATTGTAATATTGTAATTTATAATTCTGTATAAAATTTCTCATATATATAAGTCACTTCTTTTTTAATTTTTCACACAAGACAACTTAATTTATTTTTACTAATTGATCATCTAACAATAAGATATTTGTGTTTTATCTTAGTACATCATTATCTTAAAAGGTGGGGTAACTTAAGAAGTAGTTAAAATATGTTCTTTTTTTCAATGTAAACATAACTCCACTATGGGAGACTTGGTCAGAATAACCAAGTAAATGCTATTGTTTATGAAGTGAAACTTTCCTTTGATACTATATAAAATAAAGAGCCTCAAACATGATTATATAATTATTAATAGTTACTTATCGCTAATCTTTATTCACAATTTGAATGCTTCAAACAATGTTCCAAATTGCCTTTGTTGCAATTCTATTCTCCTGTATGAACTGCGATCAAATTAGGAAATAAAAGTTATTTAGTTTTTCCAATTCATGAAAATTTTCAAGTATTGCTTTTACAAATGTACATTCATATCCGTCGGTATATTTAACGACGGTTAAAAGTGTTAACTGTCGGTAATTTAACCGTCGTTAAATATACAGATGGTTAGATGAATCCGTCGGTTAGTCTACCGTAAATATATTACATTTTTCCGACCGTCGGTAAATATGACTCAATATACTGACAAAAACTAAATTTCCGTCCGTGAGTCAACCGTAAATATGTTACATTTTACCGACGGTTTATCATAGACTGTCGGTAAATATTACCCACTATTCTGATAGAAAGTAAATTTCCATCGATGAGTCTATCGTAAATATGTTACATTTTTTCGACGGTGTATATTACTCATTATACCGACGGGAACTAAAATTTTGTCGGTGAGTTTAGCGTAAATATGTTACATTATACCGACAGAAACTAACATTCCGTCGGTAAAGGTATTAATTTTCTTTTTAAAAATTTCAACATTAAATTTTATTTCATAATCTTATGATTAATGCATAATTTCAACAGTTATGAATTATCTGTACATAATTTTTTGATTTGTTTATATATTTAATTTGTTTAAACAGAAAGGTGATTGATCATATAAAGTTAAAATTTTCTTCATTGATAATAAACATTAAATTGTACATAATAATTGTCCTCTAATTCTTGTTGGCATAGTACTTTCACTAAGTTTTCTTATTCTCTTTTTCTTTAGCATTCATGTTCCTTTCTTACAAGTGGGAGGTTTGATAGCATGTCCATATTGTTTTCTAAGGCTAGCTAAAATTATTCACCTAGAACCAAATTTATGTATTCCTAATAATACCTCATACAAGCTGCCTTAGTATAGTACTCAATCATATTAATAATTTTTATTGTATACCACAGTTAAATATTCTATATATTTATTATAATTTCTTCACTTGAATAAATGAACTCACAGAAGTATGATGACAACTCATCATTATCATGATTTTCATTATATGTTATGTCTTGTGAATCTTATGATTTATCATTTGTATTTACTTCAACAATTGCATCAATGGTTGGTTAAATGCATATTGACCATCATCATCCTTATTAACCTTAACAGATATATCTATTATAAGGTCATAAAGAGTGTAAAGTTTACGATACTTTTCTTTATCCAAATACACCACAATTTTCCAAAGTTTTCTTTTTTATTGTTTTACTAAATTATTTATATCATTACCATTCTCAAGTAGTCCTAAACCGTCTTCAAATAATTAATATGGGAAGAATTTATATATTAATTGCCATGGTTGTTTATACCCTAACCTTTTAGTATTGAGCACGAATTAACCAATGTTATTTCATACACCTTAGTACTACAATTATCGCTCTCTTTATCGTCATATCTCATTTCTTATATAAACTTCAAATATTAATCATAAAACACTAACCTAATTTAAGGTCAAAGTTAGAAGCCATATTTTAACTAGTACCTATGCCATTTCCTTAGAATCCTAAATAGGATATGTTAATTGAACCATCATCGAATTCACTAAAAGAACTTACTAGTAACCGTGAAAGAAGCAATTTTGGCCCTTCATATTAAATCAAAGAGGTTTGAACACATAAATTATTAATTGACCTTTTTAACTTATAAAATTTGTTAAACCACAAGTACATACGCAATCGTATAAAAGTTACATAACCTCGTTGCTGTAAAAAAATCTTAAAACACAAGATAAAAAAGGTCATTACTTGTATAAGCTTGTGTCCAGAAACATATGGGCATTTTATCAAACACCTTATGTTCATTAATTAATCATCCCATTATACCAACCAAATTCACATTTTTTCCCTTCTGTCACATACATTTCGACATATTATGTTCTTATCCATTCATAAAACACCAAAACATACGAAACAAATAGAAGACACAAACTAATTAATTAAACACAAACACCCACGATCAACATGTATACCTCCATGAAAATGTTCGTTTGGTCAGAGAAGAGGACCGAAAGTAGCACGATGTGACCGGACGCAACACGAACTGGAGACGACTTCACTTCGCGCTGGAGGAGCAAACGCAGCAGGGAGGAAGAGAAGTAGAAGGAGCGACAGGGAGAAGGGACCTGAGGGATTGTTTTAACGTTAACAAAATGATGTCGTTTGGCATTAAACCAAACGATGCCATTTTCTTCAAGTGAATACACTTCAAGTGGAAGCAGACAATGACGTATAAACTTTACCGACCGAATTTACTGACGGAAACATTCCGTCGATAAACTCAAACCTTTAACATTACGCCAACAATTCTCTCCTTATTTACTGACTGTTATTTAATCTGTCGCTATATTCTGTATTTTCTTGTATTTAGCGACGGATATTTACCCCGTCAGTAATTGTCTGATGCTATTCCCGCATTTTTTGTAGTGTTTGCTGACGGTAATTGTTTCGTTGCTAAATTATATTTTCACGTCAACTTTTTCGATGGAAATTTTGGCCGTCGTAAATTACCATATAATACGACAAAATCACCGACGGAATTTCATTTTCGTTCAGTAATTACTGATGGCATTGATACTGTTGGTAATAATCTGTCCGTAAACTATAGTTTTCTTGTACTGTATGCTTTATTATTTAGATCTATTTCGTATATATTAGTCAACTCTTGCAGTTCTAACATGTCAATTTCTACCACCAGTTGAGGAATCATTCTACGAAAACTCGTAGCATTAGGTTCATGCAAATTTTCTTGCCCCTCTCTAGAGATATTATACACGGAGATTAGTGGCATAATATTTCCAACAATAAGACGATCAATTATTTTATTCTTAAAACTTTTCTAGGGAAGATCATTTAAACCAAGGGAGTATATGAAAAAGTCAAACAAGAAGTGAAAAACCAAGTCTCGATTCCTATCCTTGATTAGTTGCTTGGAGTAATTTCATCGCAACAGAATGTGGCCAACGCATGCAAATAACAAACTATGAATATGTAAGAGATTAGAAGCCTTGCATCCTTTTAAGTTGTATTCTAGCATATGTTATTATGGACAGGTGACAGGGCTAGGTGTTACTCGTGTTGATTATGGTTGGCAATTCATTGTACAGGCCCTTTTATTTTGTTGGCATTATTATAAATTCTGTGTAAGATAAGGTAAAAATAACTCATAGGTAAAAAACAATGAAAATTTTGGCTTAGCTTTTCATTAACATTAACCACATATATAGAGATAGCTTCACAACAAATCAATTTTAAGTTGTACAAGATACGAATAGAAAAAATAATATGCTAACATCATAAAAAAGTTTAGGATTAGCTTTTCACCATAACAAATTTTAGGATCATTTTTATCATTAACAAACTTGAGAATTAGCTTTATTTTCCTCTCTCAAGTTGAACAAGTTTGTTAAAAATTGCCAATTAGTGTGTGATGGAATTAAGGATTCTTTTGGATAAACAAGTATTGAAACATCTATGACATAAAATATATTTGCTTTTTGTAACAATTCATGAATATATTTAGTTGAGAGAGAAACAAAATTGAACTCAACGAAGAAGTCTCCACACCAAGGAAATAACTAAGACGTCCCAATATTTTGAAAGGAAATTTAATTTACATCCTGTGAATAATAAGATTAATGAATGGCTTGTTATTTTCTTTAACAAAAATGTCATACACATAAGTAAGGGAAATGACTATTATATGGGCATCTTTATGTAAATAGAAGGGACTTTCAGTTTTAGAGCCTTGAATGTTTCTTAAGGCTATAAATGGACTAGTTTAACCTATAAATATAATATAAATAGCATATTGACTAACCCCCTAATTGTTCGAAATAACTAAAGAAAGAATTAATCGAATCATTACTAGCTTTGTCATAGGACTGAAAGTTTTTTTTGTAATCAATCTTGGATTATTAATGAGGTCTTTTGATAACTAAATGTGGCTTATAATGATCAACAATATCATTCTTATCTAGCTTAATTCAAGAAACTCACTGCCAATTAAATTTTAGTTTGGTGATGGATGAACATGGCTCTACATGTTATTGGCAAGTATGAGATTAAATTCTTCTTGGATTGCCTTTTTACATTTTGGACTTTTATTTGCTTGACTATAACAACTGGGTTCTTCACATATGGTGGAAACATGAAAGATAAGTGGTTTCAAATTGCCTACTTGCCTAAAAACCCAAACCACCCGCCCATAGATATTGTCCGCCTTGGGTTGTCTCTCGGGCCAAGACCCTTACGGTTTTGCTCTTCCCACAACTAAGAAAACGTGTCTTAGGGGGAGAGGTATCCATACCCTTATAAGGCATACTTCGTTCCCCTCTCCAACTGATGTGGGATCTCATAATCCACCTCCTTAGGGCCCAATGTCCTACGCTGGCGCAACGGTTCGGGAATTGGCTCTGATACCATTTGTAACATCTCAGACCACCCGCCCACAAATATTGTCCAATTTGGATTGCCCTTGGTGGTCTGGGCTGTTACAAATGATATCGGAGCCGGTTCCCTAATTATTGTTCTAGCGTAGGACGCTGGGCCCTAAGGGGGTGGATTGTGAGATCCTACATCGGTTGGAGAGGAGAACGAAGTACACCTTATAAGGGTATGAATACCTCTCCCCCACATATGTGTTTTCTCAGGAGGGGGAAGAGCAAAACCGTGAGAGTCTTGACCCAAGGGGCAACCCAAAGCGGACAATATCTGTGGACGGGTAGTCTGAGTTGTAACAACTTGTATCCTAGTCACTATATGGTGAGTTTTTGTGGCTGTTGGGTACTTGGTATTATAATAAGACAAGTTGACAAATGCCATATATACTTTATTTCTCATCCCATATTTAGTTCATTTGTTTATTTATTTGAGATTATTATTATTATTTTTGGTACTTAATTTGTTCTTATTATGTTTGTTGGGGTTAATTGCCTTTGTAGATCAAAAATAGCATAAATTAGATGAAATTGAGGTAGAAAAGTGAAAGATTGAAGTTGTGCTTGAGGGACACGGTGATGTGACAATGATCGTATAACTCTCTTGGACGACGTTTCTATGGAATTTTTGAAGAATTAAAGTAAGATTAAAAGACAAGTTCATACACATGGTCGTGGAGGTGACTATGTCTTGTCTAAAAACCCTAATTTTGAGCTACAAAAAGGCAAAATGAAGAGAAAACAGAGGGGTGTTAGTAGGAGGTTTGTAGGAGGCTCAAGTTAGGCTTAAGGAAACTCAAAGCAGTGGCCTAAAATGATAGAGAGAATGAAGAGCAAGGAAGGAAGCACATTTGAAGTAGATTTCATGAAGATCAAAAGGGATTTCATCATGTATCTTTTAGTTTTTTGATTTTCTATTAGTTTTGATGTTATGTCTTATGTGATTATGAACTAAACTTTTATTAGTACTTGAATTAGATGAACCTTGGGATAGACCTTATAGTGATTTTATTTTAACTTAATCCATTGTTTAGCTTCATTGAGATTTAATTATGAATTTTCATTCTTGAATTAATATGACCAGAATATTATTTTAATGTATGATTTTATGCAATTGAGATTGAAAAATCATTTTTTAATGAATAAATGTACTATAATTAAAAGGAGTTTCATACAAACCTAAAGATAGGTCAACATAAAATCCTCTAAAGTTGGGTCAAACCTAACTGTGAAATTAATGAATTGATTAAAGCAATCGTAGGGGTTTTAATTATGAAGAGGTTTTAGTTAACCAATCGAGGATTAATTATTAATAGTCCTGAGAAAGATATTAACATGGAACAGGAATTTACACGGTCCAACAAATTATAAATTAAAATGAGTAATGAAATCATGATTGCATGAGAAGTTTTAGGGGGATTTGAAGTCTAAGTATTGTTTTTTTTAATTTTTTAGTTTAGCGTTTATTATAGTTTGATAATTTTGTTGATTTATTTTGGTTATTATTTTAATTTTGAATTTCATCAATTATTATCATCATAATTTTTTAGACTAGATAATAAAAAGCTAGTAAGTATTAGATAATTCTAATCCTCTTGTGGTCGACGTGTACTTGCAGGTGCTAGCTATAGGTACACTGTACACTTGCAGTAAAACATAACAATCAAGTTTTTTGCTTCGTTTTTTGGGACTGTAATATTAGGAAAACCTTATTTTTATTAATGTAGTAATTTCTTAGGTAATTTTTGCTTCCTTTTTTATTTGTTTATTTTTATAACTCTCTTTCTTGACATTGTATTTATGGCTTATTTTTAGGGTTTGGGTATTCATTATCAAAGCCACTAAACACAATCAAAGGATGGAGAGGATAAGATTCTCAAGGGGCTGTAGTATGTCATCGCTTATAGCAGCTTTTAGAGCTTGGAACGAGAGGTATGGTGACATATATGCGAAAGCTTAATTGACATCTAAGCCATGTTGTAACGTTTGTAGGGTTAACAAACTCAATCATGAATGTCTAGCACCAAAAGATATATAGGAGTGTCCAATTATTATGGAGAACTAGCCTCGAGATACCCCATATAAGAATACTTATAATCCAGATCGGAGCAATTATTACAAGTTTGCATGGAACGATCATGTTTCGTCTAAATTTCTATCACAATAGTAGTATGAGGAGTATCAACATCTTATAGATACTCTTATGAAATTCATTGCATCAACTGAGGTTGCTCTCCATAAAACCAAAGAGGCTCTTATGAAATTCATTGCATCAACTGAGGTTGCTCTCCATAAAACCAAAGAGGCATGTGTGTTATCTGATCTGAATACACTATACAACTTGAAGGGAACATGTGAATACAATATCTTTATGGAGTGACGAGCAGTTAGAGGTTGAAGACATGAAGGAAGCTGCTATTCAAGAAGAGAATGAAAAGAGGAGGAAGATGATGTAGATGATGATGAAAAGGAGAACCTAAATAAGGAGGCTATTAAGGAATTATCGGTAGTCGTCTTAAGTATAAAAGGCTCCTAATTCTCGTATAATAAACTATAAGAGTTGATCAAAGATCCATGAGGTTTGAGTATTCCTTGTTATAATGACAATTTGTTACTGAAAAGGACATTAATGGAGTTAATTGGTTTTATTAATTTCATATCTTATGTGCTTATTATCTTACATCATATGGTCTATTAGTAGGCTGTAAATATGTAGGAACAAAGATCGAAGCAATCGGCTAATTATAGATCTAGGTTAAAGAAGAACTTGTTGAGAAGTCCAGCTACAAGAATTCACAAAAGCGTTGGTTAGGAGGCAACTTAATAATTATGTTTTTATTTTAATTGATTAGTTTGTAGGATTTTCATTAGTATTTTAGTTTTTTTTATAGTTTAAGTTTGATGGTCCTAATTTTGTACTTGAGATTTAATGGAGTTCCATATGTTATGAAGGCAAATTCACCCCATGCTTTAGAGTAGAAAAGATTTTAATGGCATTGGATGGAAGTTATCAAACATTAGACAAGGCTGAATTTTTTTTCTATCAAAGGAGCACCAGTTATCCTCACCTCCTCCTTTATTTTTCATATTTTCATTCTTCTTGCATATTGAGGACAATGTATAACTTAAGTATGGGGGAAAGACTTAGCCATCAAGCTTATCATCTTTGTTATAATTTGCTTAATAATGAATAATTCAGGATTTTAAAGAAAAGAGGATGTTGATCAAAATGATTCATTATAAGTTTAGTTGTGATTATGATTTGATATGTTTTAAAAAAAATAGTTATGAGTATTAATTATTAAATTGATTTCAATTTGGTTCATTAATTTTAAAAATGGACATGATTTATGTTATGATAATTTATGGTTAATTTGTATATACATTAAGTTAAAAGTGAATTCTTTTTTAGAATTTTTATTTCCCACATAAATATTAAAAAGAAAAAAGAAAAAGTAGTATGTGAATAACTGAGCATAAATAATTTCAGTTTGTTAGCTTTTTACCAATGAAAATGTCAAAGTTAAAGAGTAGTGCTAGTATCCATTTAAGATAGTGACTTAGTTGAGTAACCATGGGTATTCATAATAAGATATTTACTCTCGCATCATAGGACTAGGTGACTTTTCAAACAAGTTTCTAAATGCTCCTATATTGTCTAAATTTAGTTTTTTTTTAATAAAGGAGTGTGAAAGTGTTTAAAGGTTTTAGCATTTGTTTCTTATATATGTTCACTTTATGCATTAAGTTAAAAGGTGTAAATTGAGTTAAAATTTAAAAAATTGCAAATTAAATTAGATTGATCTATAGTTAGATACAGGTAACTAATTATTTAACAATTTAATGAACTTTGCAATTGAATGAATAATGGAGAATTATGATGGATATCGTTGATTTGTTGAATGCTTTGTTGGAGTTGTTTCTTATTAAGTTAAGAGTAATGAAATTGACTTGCTTGAGAACAAACAAATGCTTAAGTGTGGGGGAGTTTGATAAATGCCAAATAAGTTATATTTCTAATCCCATATTTACTGTATATTTTTTTGTTTATTTGAGAGTTTCTTATTGTTTTTAGTATTTACTTTTTTCATATTGTGTTTTTTGGTCTTAATTGCCTTTATAGGTCAAAAGAAGGGAAAATTAGACAAAATTGAGGCAAAAAGTTGAAGATTAAAGTTATCCTTGAGGAATAAAACTGTGTGGCTTAATATAACTTTCTAAGGCTGTGTTTTTATATGATTTTTAAAGAATTAAAGTAAGATTAAGGTATATGGTCTTGCAAACTAACATATGGGTAACTGTGGCCTCTCAATAAATTGTAATTTTGATCTATAAAAGAGCAAAATGAAGAGAAAATAGAGAAGAGTTACTAAGAGGTTTATAGGAGGCTCAAGTTTGGTTTAGGGAAGCACAAATTGATGGCCTAGAACAATAAAGAATGAAGAACAAGCAAGGAAGCACATTTGAAGTGGATTTTTGTCAATTTAAGGTGGACTTTATGAAGATCAAAAGGGATTTCATCATGTCTCTTTTCGTTTTTTCGTTTTCCTTTAGTTTTGATGTTATGTCTTCAGTAATTATGAACTTAACTTTTGTTGATATTTGGATTAGATGAACCTTGGGATAGACTTTGTAATTATTTTAATTTAAATTAATTCATTCATTATTTTAACTTTTATTAGTGCTTAGCTTAGCTTTTCATTAATGAACTTTGAAGCTAAATGAATAATGGAGAATTTTGATAGATATCTTTGATTTGTTGAATGCTTTCCTGGAGTTATTTTATATTAAGAGTAATGAAATTGATTTGCAAGACGACAACCAAATACTTAAGTGTAGAGGAGCTTGATAAATGCCAAATAGACTATATTTCTAATCCTAAATTTACTGCATATTTTTTTATTATTTGAGAATTTCTTATTATTTTTGGTACTTAATTCATTCATACTATGTGTTTAGGTGTTAATTTCCTTCATAGGTCAAAAGAAGTAGAAATCAGACAAAATTGAGGCAAAAAAGTGAAAGATTAAAGTTGTCCCTGAGGAACATGACCGTGTGGCTCCATGTAGCTCTCTAGGACCGTGTTTGTATGCAATTTTTGAAGAATTGAAAAAAGATGAAGGGACATGGTCTTACACATGACTATATGAGTGATTGTGGCCTCTTCATAAACCTTAATTTTGAGTTATAAAAGAGAAAAACCAAGAGAAAACATAGGGGAGTTAGAAGGAGGTTCGTAGGAGGCTTAAGTTAGGCTTAGGGAAATGCGAATTGATGGCCTAGAACGATAGAGAGAATGAAGAACAAGCAAGGAAGCACATTTAAAGTGGATTTCTATTAATCTAAAGTGGAATTCATAAAGATCAAAAAGGGAATTCATCATGTCTCTTTTAGTTTTATTGTTTTCCTTTAGTTTTAATGCGATATCTTTTGTAATTTTGAACTCAAATTTTGATGGTGCTTGGATTAGATGAACATTAGGATAGACATTGTAATAATTTATTTTATCTTAGTTCATTCTTTAGTTTTGTTGTGATTTAATTACATGTTTTAAGTTTTAAATTAATATGTTCGAGATATTATTTTAATGTATGGTTTCATACAATTAAGATTGAGAAATTCTTTTGTAGGAATGTATGAACCATAATTGAAAGATTTGCATACAAACCTAGAAATAAGTCGACATAAATCTTCTAGATTAGTTCAAACCTAGTAGTGAAATTTACGAATCGATTAATGCAATCTTTGGTGTTCTAACTAGAAAGAAATTTTAGTTAATCAACTAAGAATTATTTGTTAATAGTATTGAGAAAGATATCAAAATGAGAAAAGAATTTTTACAGTCCAATAAACTATAGATTAAATCAAGTGGTGAAATCATAATTTCATGAGAAGTCCTAAAGGGATATGAATTCTAGATACCATTTTTCTTTAATTGTTTCTAAGTTTAATCTTTGTTCTAGTTAGTCAATTGTGTTAATTTATTTAGTTTATTATTTTAATTTTAAATTTAAATAATTATTATTACCATAATTTGTTATACTAGATAGTAGAAAGATGGTAAATACTATTAATTCTAGTTCTTGTGAGCTCAACCTGTATTTACCAAAGCTAGCTACAACTACACTTTACATTTACAGTAAAACATATCAGTCATAAGTTAACAAGCAAAGGAAGTCCAAATGATGTAGTGTGATGTATAGAAATTCAAAAAGATGAGTTATGGGCTGAACAAGTTGTACTGGAGGACAATTAGATGAAGAGGAAGAAGATGAAGATGAAGAACTAGCACTTTATACTAGAAACTTGAGAAAGTTCAAAGGACTACTCAAGAATAGGAAGAGAGAATTACGTGGTGGAAGAAATGAAGAAAAAAAAGAAGTACACCATGGAAAGAAGGACCAAAAGCTATGAAGAAAAGAAGAGCAATAAAGAGTGTTAGAAATGTGGAAAAATAGGACATCATGCTAGAGAGTGCGAAAGCTCATCTTTTTCTTCAAATCTCCAGAAAAATGACAAGTATGACAAAGGAAAAAAGAAAGCTAGCCTTGTAGCCACTTGGAGTGATGATGAGGAAGCATACCTAAGCAATGATGAAAACAACTTGGCTCTTATGGCAAATAGTTCCTTGTCAAGTGATGATGAGGATGAGATACAAGCAAGGAATGAAAATCCACCAAGCACATGGTACATTGATAGTGGATGTTCAAGGCATATGAGTGGAGACAAGAGCTTATTTGCAGAAATCAAACCAAAGAATCAAGGATTTGTCACATTTGGAGACAACAACAAAGGTAAAGTCATTGGTGTTGGTAAAGTGGGTAAGGAACCTTTTCCTACCATTGACAATGTTTTTTCTTGTTATTGGCTTGAAACTTAATTTGCTAAGTGTCTCTCAATTATGTGATATGAATTTTAATGTGTCATTTGAATCATCTCATTGTATGGTTAAGAAAGATGAAAATGTTGGTTTTATTGGTTTGAGACATGGAAATACATATATTGTTGATTTGCATGATGATAGTTCTTTTAATGAAAAGTGTTCGGTAACACTAAAAGAAAATGCATTTTTATGGCGTAGAAAGTTAGGACATGCTCCATTGCCTTTAATTTCTAAACTTTATAAAAATGACATTGTAAGAGGTTTGCCTAAGATAAAATTTTGTTAAAGACCACTTGTGTGAATTTTGCTTAAAAGGCAAACATGTTAGAGAATCTTTCAAACCAAAGAAAGAAGTTTGTACATCTAGAATACTTGAACTTGTTCATATGGATATAATCTTCCTAAATCCTTTAGGGCGGAGGCAATCAATACCGCTTGCTATGTCATCAATAGAGTGCATCTTAGATGAGACAAAAATAAGACACCATACGAGTTATGGAAAGGTAAGAAACCAAATATATCATATTTTCATCCTTTTGGTTGTAAAGTATTTATTCATAATAATGGAAAGAACAACTTAAGGGAAATTTGATTCAAAATCTGATGTTGGTGTGTTTCTTGATTATTCACTAACTAGTAAGGCATTTAGAGTCTATAATAATAGAACTAGGTGTGTTAAAGAAAATATACATGTCAAATTCGATGATATGATTTCACCCCCGAGAAAGATTTGTTTTAATGATGATACAGGAAATTTAGAAAATGGAGTTGAAGAAATAGAGTCCAAGATTGAAGAAGAAAAGTTAGATGAAGAAGATCATGTTCCTAGTACTACAACATGGGAAAAAGCAAAGAATCATCCTATAGAGTAAGTAATTGGCAGCTTGAGTGGTGGCTTAAGAAAAAGGAGGAAAACATATGAACACATGAGCAAATCAGCCTTCATCTCACTAATGGAACCCAAGAACATAAAAGAGGCTCTTGAAGATGAAAATTGGCTACTGGCTATGCAAAAAGAACTTAATCAATTCAAAAGGAATAATATATGGGATTTAGTAGCTCTACCAAAGGACAAAACCATCATTGGAGTCAAGTGGGTAAATAGGATAAAGTTCGATGAAAATGGTGAAGCAATCAAGAATAAATCAAGATTAGTAGCTCAAGGGTTTTATCAAGAAGAAGGACTTGATTATAATGAAACATTTGCACCAGTGGCTCGATT